>CAUYLG010016811.1:15000-246765 GCA_963573385.1 Cacajao melanocephalus | reverse complement strand
AAAGGGCTGATATCCAGAATCTACAAAGAACTAAAACAGATTTACAAGAAAAAAACAAACAAGCCCATTCAAAAGTGGGCAAAGGACATGAACAGACACTTTACAAAAGAAGACATACATGAGGCCAACAAACATATGAAGAAATGCTCAATCATCACTGGTCATTTGAGAAATGCAAATCAAAACCACATTGAGATACCATCTCATGCCAGTTAGAATGGCAATCATTAAAAAATCTGGAGACAACAGATGCTGGAGAGGATGTGGAGAAATAGGAACACTTTTACACTGTTGGTGGGAGTGTAAATTAGTTCAACCATTGTGGAATACAGTGTGGCGATTTCTCAAGGACCTAGAAATAGAAATTCCATATGACCCAGCAATCCCATTACTGGGTATATATTCAAAGGATTATAAATCGTTCTATTATAAAGACACAGGAACACCCATGTTCATCACGACACTGTTTACAATAGCAAAGACCTGGAACCAACACAAATGCCCATCGATGATAGACTGGACAAGAAAATGTGGCACATATACACCATGGAATACTATGCAGCCATAAAAAACAATGAGTTTGTGTCCTTTGTAGGGACATGGATGAACCTGGAAATGATGATTCTCAGCAAACTGACACAAGAACAGAAAATCAAACACCACATGTTCTCACTCACAGGCAGGTGTTGAACAATTAGAACACTTGGACACAAACAGCGGAGCATCACACACCAGGATCCGTTGTAGGGGCTATGGGAGGATAGTGGGAGGGATAACGTGGGGAGAAATGTCAGGTATAGGTGATGGGGGTAAGGTGACAACAAACCATCTTGCCATGAATGTACCTATGCAACAATCTTGCATGATCTGTACATGTACCTCAGAATCTAAAGTGCAATAAAAAAAATAAGAGTATTGTACATTTCAAAATTGCTGAGTAATTTCAAATGTTCTCACTAAAAATGTTAATTATTTGAGGTGATGGATATGTTAACCAGCTTGATTTAATTATTCCACATTGCATTCATAAAGCATAACATCACTTGTACCCCATAAATATATACAATTTTAAATTGTCAATTTACAATTTAAAAATAATTTTTAAAAATAGAACTACGATACAACCTAGCAATCCCACTTACTAGATCTATATCCAAAGGAAATAAAATCAGTATGTCAGAGAGATAATTTGCACTCCCATGTTCATTGAAGCATTGTTCACAATAGTCTAGCCACAAAATCAGTGGATGAAAAGATAAAGAAAATGTGGTATATATACACAATGGAATACTATTCAGCCTTATAAAAAGAAAGAAACCCTGCCATCTGTGACAACATAGATGCATGTGGAGGACGTTACATTAAGTGAAATAAGCTAGGTAGAAAAAAAAAATCACATGATCTCTCTTGTATGTGGAATCTAAAGGTGAATTCACAGAAGCAGAGAATAGAATGGTAGTTACCAGGGAATGAGCAGTGGTAGTGGGGCAGGTGGCTGGGGGTGAGGCAGATTAGAGAGATACTGGTCAGAGGATACAAAGTTTCGGTTAGACAGGAAAAATCAGTTCAAGCTACCTGTTGTACAAGAAGGTGACTCTAGTTAATAACACTGTACTGTATAGTTGAACATTGCTAAGAGAGTAGATTTGAAGTGTTCTCACCACATACACACACAAAATGGTAAGTCTGTGAGGTAATGTATTTGTTGATTAGCTTGATTTAGCCATTCCACAATGTATACATATTTCAAAACATCATACTGAATACAATAAATATATACAATTTTTATCGTTAGTTAAAAAATAAGTAAAAGCAAATAAAATAAAACCAAGGGAAACTATTTTAAGTTCTGATTTCTTCTTTTGAAAAGTTTAAGAGTTCTAGTAGAAAAACATTGCACATAAGGTATTTCTTTCTAAAGTTGGTGTACTGATTAATGTTAAAAAAAATCAGTAGGCCAGGCGCGGTGGCTTATGCCTGTAATCCCAGCACTTTGGGAGACCAAGGTGGGTGGATCACGAGGTCAAGAGATCGAGACAATCCTGGCCAACATGGTGAAACCCCAACTCTACTAAAAATACAAAAATTAGCTGGGCGTGGTGGCGTGCGCCTGTAGTCCCAGCTACTTGGGAGGCTGAGGCAAAAGAATCACTTGAACCCAGGAGGCGGAGGTTGCAGTGAGCCAAGATCACGACACTGCACTCTAGGCTGGTGCCTGGCGACAGAGCAAGATTCTGTCTCAAAAAAAAAAAAAAATCAGTAACACCCAAATGCAGCAAATATTTGTTAGAAGCATTTTAGAAGCACAAAGCACTGTGATAGGAGCTCCAAACTGGGAGCAACTGTGGGTCACCAATTCTCAAGGCAGCAATAAGGATCAGAGAGATATCACGAAGATATTATTTTGCCTGTAAGCAAGGATTATGTTATTTACTCTAGTGACTTCAGTTTGCAAATAAAATAACTAATTGTGAATAGATTCTCTCTTGAAATCTTTAAAAAGTTTATTCCCCAGCCCTGGCTTCCAGTAGCTGTGGAATCCTGGTATTTGGGGGAGTGGGCAATTAGAAAGCAGAAGCCTATCTAATGCTGTAATTTGATAAGATAACCAGAAGCTACAGCACTAATATACCACTTTCTCTTAGTACCTACTGAGTCTGTCTTAATCATTTCTTCCTGCTAAAAGGTTTAAAGCCAATCTTCATGTCTTAAGAATAAAAATGTCAGAACATTACCAATTTACTTGTCTTCTTTGATGTCCTGGCTTGAAAGACCTGAATCTCATCAAATATTGGTCACTTATTATAGATAACTGGGTGGTGCTATTTCACATAAATAAAGGAGGCCAGATGCACTGGAGTTGAGAAACCAGAAGAAACAAACTAGAAACCACAGGACCCAACCCATGGTATAAAAATCTTAGTGGAAAAACTACTCTGGCAAATCTCTGCTTACTTTTGACTCAAGGGGTCATCTTTTTTTTTTTTGTCTCACTCAGAGAATATAAAAGTCTGCAGAATACAACATGCTAAGGTTCTTAACCTCCAAGGTAGAAACCTGCTTATATACGCTGGTGGCAACCCTTGCAATTTTTTGGTGGAACCTTGCTGTTTTAAATGGAAAGCTGAAGATAAAACCATTCAAATCCTCCTCAGTGACCCTGATTATCTTACATTTCACATGTAGTACATTTTATAGAGGGGCTTATCAAAAATCTAATTTCTTTTTATTTAAATTCTAACTTTACATAGATAAATGCAAATAAAAATAGTTATTAAGCTCTAGCAATAGTAGTTAATTCTTGTTTCTCAAAAATTTTAAGTATCTGAAAAGGGACTGTCCCATCTTGATTTGAATCCCAAATATGTAGCTTTGTCTTTTCCTCTTTATAGATCAATAGAAAAATACCCACTGTGATAGAACATTCCAAATTATCATGAGACAGTCATGGGCTGGCAATATGGAAGGAAATAAAGAAAGGATTAGCATGATAGAAACTTGGCTTTGGAGTCTCATATCCTTTCTAATGGCAGAGACCCAGGAGTCCTATTGAAACAATTCCCTTAAACTACCAACGGGAAAAAAAATATCTCTGGCTACTCCACTCCCCTCACCCTGGGTCCCAGGCCCCACCTTGCTCACACTTAACTTCATCCTACCCCTGCCATCTACATACAGCCAGACAGCAGTGAGGAGGGCACAGCAACAGAACCATGAGCACTGATAATGATATCTGGTCCTATGGAGGACACTGCACCCTGAAACAAAACCACAGGTGGGTGCAATGTGAAAATAAAGGGAGGTGTGTCATTCAGAAAGACATAGTTTAGATGAAAACCCATTTGAAATGTCCCAGTAGAACAACTATGGAGGAAAATTAATGAAAACATGTTTCCTTGCTCTATTAAATCAGTAAATCCCAGAAATGCAGAATCTTTTTCATGTATTGCATATGGTCATATGTACTACGGAAGAATATTTATTTCCTAGACAAGCTATCCTCTTGCTATGTGTTACATATTACAATGCAGTGAAATTTTAATATAGGTGGAAGTTGACCTTTTAAAGAAAACGTTAAGTAAAATCAAAATTGATAGGATTATTACTATTAATAAAACACATTTATTTTATTAAGGAAGTTTAATTATACAGTTACGCATCTCTTAACGATGGTGATACATTCTGAGAAATTCATCCTTAAATGATTCCGTCATTGTGCAAACATCATAAACCTAGATTTACATTACACAAACCTAGATGGTATAGCCTGCTACACACCTAGCCTATATGGTTTATCCTATGGCTCCTAGCTTACAAACGTGTACAGCATGTTACTGTGCTGAATATAGTAGGCAATTGTAACACAAAGGTAAGTATTTATGTATCTAAACATAAGAAAACTACAATATAAATACTATATTATAACTTTATGAGACCACCGTCAACACATAACTGTATTTTCATGTCGCAATGTTCAAAGTGTTAGTAGACTTTCCTCACTAGTCATTTAGTCATTTGAGAAAAATAAAATACAATAACATGTAGTATTTTCGTTTTCTCTAAGCAAATTTTAAAGGCACCAGAATTTGGATTTGATATGTTTTGAGTGTTATATTACGTGGAAAAAAAAAAGTTTCGGTTTAGTATGAAATTGCATGCAAATTTTGAAGATTTTTCCAAATTATCTGAACTTTGAAGGCAAGGAAATGTAATAGCATCCAACTTTCTTGTAAGATTTTTGGTATTTTCTTCTTGAGGTGTTGGTTTTGGGAAGAAAGAAGATAGGAGATTAGGTTTATTGGATGATAACTGAGCTCAAAGAATTTTTGTACATTAGTAGTCTTGCTGTCTGCCTTTGATGAAAACAAGGTCTCTAGCATTGTTTTTTTAATATTATGTTTATGCATCTTGTTTGTCCCTCAGAGACACTGAAAGTGACAGTAGTGAGTCATGTATGACTCATGTTCTAGTGGGTCTGAACCATTTCTCTACCTACCTAATCACACTTGCTCAGAGCCCCCAAAACTTGACCACCTGAATGATGATGTTGCTGGGCTTATGATAATCTCTTATTTTGCTTCATTTCCTCCAAAGAAGCCATTTAGAGCAAATATTCAAAGGACTTAAAACAAATTTTATTCTCCCAAACTTGTCCTCTCTTAGAAAATAAATAATAAAATGCATCCAAAGCAAGAGGGAAGGGGAACAGTGTAGGAGAGCAAATGAAACACTCCATGCAGAGGTTTTATTGAAAGATCTTTGTGGTATTTTGCTTTTGAAATGTGTTTAGCACAGACTTTAAGGATTGGCAATTTGTTTAAAGAAATGGGTAAAATATTTAAAACCACCACTTTATTTAAACTATTGTGCCTCCTTCAGTAAACATTCAGTACATGATTGAACCCTGTATGAACTTGTGCTTTTGCTGGTTAAATAGAATCTAAGCTTAAAATGAAAGGGGCCTGCTATTGAGAAGGGGACAAAAAACTTACATGTGCATTTTTTTTTTTTTGCCCACACACAAGTGCTTACCCCCCAAAAAAAACCACGTGAGTGGGATCCTTTATTAAAATGCTCCAAGTTTTTTTTGTTGTTTTTTTTCCCCTTGGCCTCAAAGTGCTAAACTGAAAGCAAGCTGTTAACAGAAATGAGTAATTATTGAAGCTCTAACAGGCAGCTTTCATTGAAGTTGATTACAGCAGCCATATAATCACTTTTACGGATGCTGTAATCACAGTAGCAGGGAATGCTTCACTTGGTTCTTATTGTTTTCACTCAGGGTGGAGGTAGGGGGCCTGCAAGAAGCCCGTTTTACCACCTCGGTACAATTTCTGCTGTAAAAGAAATCTACACAGCCCTGAATGGAGTCGAGAATCATTTATTCTTTCTTTATTAGCATTTTTTCCTCCCTCACATAAGAGTCTGTTGGAGTCAGGAAATTGCTGTTATTCAATATGCAAGCCAGAGGTTGTAATGACCGCTTGGAAGGGTATGACCAACAATTACAGCCCTTAATGAATTGGGGTAATCTAGTTGAGACTAAACACTAGTAGCAACTCTGGGCTGTCTCTGGTTAAATTAAAAGAACAGCAATGCAAAGGAAGTTAACAAGAATTAATTAGTTAGATCGAACTGAAAACCTACTCATTAGAGATGTTATAGGCAAAGTAAAAGCCTATCTTCAGTGCAATTAGGTAGACAAATGAATTGTACAACTGACTGACTCACACCTGCTAACAGCTAAGGGCTATAGCACTATGTATGGGATCCACTTTTTCCAGTTCATGCATACTTGCATAGTTTAATGGATCTTACATTCTTGAATTAGCCTCCATTCCTTCAAATTTTTACTTGGATGTTTGATCTAAATATGGGCAGTCTCATTGCTGCAGGATGTTAACAAGCACTGGCTGAAGAGGGCAAAGGATGTGTTTTAAACCCCCTAGAGAGGGGTTGTCTTGTTTAAAAATAGCCCAGAGCAGTTTCCCTTGACTATTTCTTCAAAGAAAGAAACTGCATCTTAAAGGGTGTCTGTTTTCAGATATGTCTATTACCTAATTTTTCAATCTTAAATCATTAAAAGACAGTTTATGGTGCCTGCATGTTAGAGGCAAATAAATATTAAAAATAGAAAGGTAGTTTTAGGAAGATTTATAAAGCAGTTGTCTTCTTTAATGACACAGAGAGGATTGGGAGTGATCCATGGTTGTGGGGCGATGCGGGGACAAGGAGGTCTGCTTTGCTTTTGGGGGTGTGTGTACAATAGATAAGGAAAAGAGAATCCCTAGAAATTTTAAATTGGGACCTTTCTGGGAGCTGTTATCATAATAATGAGCTCTGGTATTTTTTTTCCAGATGTTTCTCTGGTCTTTTTCTACCTATTACGTTTGTCTTCTTTGCCTTCTTGCAGAGTACCCAAAAGCGCTCACTGTCTAACATATTTGCTCCTGCTCTCCAGTTTGGGATGGACGGTTTTGTTAAAGAGGGAGGAATAGGCAAAGGAGTTCCGGAGGTGGACTTGTCTACTTATATTTATGAATGGAGTGGCAAGCTAGAGGAAACGTGGTTCTCCCAGAGCGGTGTCGTAGAACAGGAATCAGGAGTCACAAGTTTATTTTCCAGCACTGCCCCCGGTGTCTCCGAATGAACTTGGAATAACCTCTCTGTGGCCCATATTTTTGCCTTTTTAATAGGGGTGATCACCAGGATTTCCAAAATTTATGGGTCAGTCACAGGGGGAAAATTTCTACTAGTCCCCCTTTCACCACCTCTTAATCACTTCCCCACTACCAGTCAGATTGCTCTTTGCAGTGGCACCAAGAAGTTGTTCTGGCACCAGCCTTCCTTTCCATTTTCTTTCGTGTCAGTAGGGGCAGAGGACAGACCAGACAAGCAGGAGTCCAGCACCAATTCTCAACTCTGCTCCCCTCACCACTTGTGTCCCACCGGGACGCCTCCTACTGGTGTGAGAGAAGGAAGGGGCCCCTAGACAGGCTCTTAGAAGGCAAGTGTTCAGCAACTGCTAAAAGCAATTGGATGAGTGGGTTTCTAAGCCATGGTTTCCTGGCATAGCTTCCAATCACCTTCGGAGAAGGCCAGGACCAGATGAATCCACTACTTTTCAGTCTCCAGAAGGGGAGGGTGATGACTGCGTAAGCTATGGCCTTCCACTCACATTATATTGTGCTAAGAGCAGTTACAAAATCCAGTCTAACTCAAGTGCCCTCCCAGGCCGCCATACCGCTAACCCCCAGAGTGAAAGCCATGGAGTGAAAGCATTTTTGAAATTTTAGCCACTTCTGCTAATACACAGTAAGCACGCAAGTAATTAGAGAAAGAGTCTGTTTTAGTCAACACTACTTCTCCTTGCTCTGTGCCAAAGAAAGCCCTTATGATGCTGCCCGGTAGGTTGGAAATAAATGACTAAGGCAACAATATAGGGGAAAGGTTATGGAGAAACAAAGAAAAGAAATGCCCTCTTCAACTAAGAGCAAAGAGGACGAACCATGAACATGCTTAGAGGGGCCAGAATACAAAACAAGCTTGGAAATATTCTCAGTTGTATTTGAGAACCAGGCAGCAGGGGTCAGACAATCAAGAATATTCAGGGTTCTCACCCACAGGCTACTTGGCGACCCATGGGAGAATCCCCATAGGACAGGAGTAGCATTGAGAGGGGTCCCGGCCGTATGTCTGCCCCGTCATGTCTTTTCCCGTTTTATAGCTTTCGGACTGCTGATGGCCCTGGTCCTTTCTGTGAGGTTAATTCACTGCAGTTAATCTAGGGGATAATGACACAGAGAGGGTTGGGAGTGATATTTGGTTGTGATCCTCTTGTGAACCTCCTCCCATTTCCCAAGAGCAGTCCCTGCAAGAATGGCCACATTTCCATGGATGATAGATGGAGGCACTTGGTTCTGAGAGTCTTGGTTCTGGTTTACTGGCTGGACTTGCGTTCGTTTCCCAGGGCTGCTGTAACAAGTTACTACGAGCTTGGTGGCTTCAAAGAACAAAAATTTATTCTCACACTCTGGAAGCTAGAAGTCTGAAATGATTAAAGAACCAGTTCTGGGGGCTAAAGTCCAGAGGTGCTAGCGGAGGGTTTTCTTGCCTCTCCCAGCTTCTGTTGGCTCCTGGTCTGCCTTGGCTTGTGGCAACATGTCTCCAATCTCTGCTTCTATCATCACATGGCCTTCTTATCTATGTGTTTCTGTGTCTCAAATCTCTCTCTCTCCTTTCTCTTATAAGGACATTGACCAGTGGATTTAAGGCTTACTCTAAAGTTTTTAAATGCAGGATAGTCTCATCTTGAGCTCCTTAATAAATGACATCTACATTTGGATCCTTATTTCAAATACAACCATGTTCTGAGGTTCTGGTAGACATATATTTTCAGGACCACAATTCAACTCACTACAGGTCTGTAATCAATGATGTCGGTTCTTCAATCCAAGGCATCATTTTTCAAAGCATGTTCCGTGGAGCACTAGCCCCTTGAGATTCTTTAGAGGAAAAAAAAGATGAGATGTTCTGTGGTCAAGTAAGTTTAAAAAAGCTACACAGCCGTTTCAGGAATCAGAAATCACGGAGGCTCATTAAAGGTCTGAGATGTCCCAAAGTTGTTTAACTTTATTAAAGTCGTTGTTTCCCCAAACTTAATTGACCAAAAAGAGCTGCTGCTGCTTTTTTAAAGTAACACATTATTAACTACCCATGGAATGCACTGAGAAATGCAGGACCCATACTATTATTTCAGTAAACAATTTAAATATGAGCCTCAAACCCCAAGTCTTTTAACTAGTCTTCCCTGAAATTTTGCTTAGTACTGAATAGCGATCCATGGCTAAACCTTTCCATCTTTGGTCTATCAAGTTGTAAACAAGCCCAATTACAGCACAACCTCATATCACACAGATTCAGCCAGACTATAGGAGTGGTCTCCTCAAGCAAAATAAGTTTCATAAAAACATGATCTTTTAAAGTTTTCACAGAGACTGTTAGTTCGGCCCAATCCTAGAATTATGAAAAAAGAAGAAAAAGAAAGGCTCATTTCACAATATTGCCTTTATTTCTTGGTCCAAGGTTTCCTCCCTTTTCCTTATTCCTTGGTCCAAGGTTTCCCTCCACTTAAACTTTGTGATAGCTGACATCCTTTTACTCAAAACAGGATTAAGTATCAAGAGAATGAAATTGTGATCCTAGTTCTACCAATAAAGACCTGTAAAGCTTTACGAAAATCGGTTAACCTTACAGTGGAGCCTTAGTTCCTTAAGCTGAAAAATGGGTTTATTTTAGCCTAACAACTTCATCCAATTATTTTAAAGATCTCATTTGAAAATAGATATGAAAAGATTTTACAAGTTTTAGAAAATCATCTCAAGTGTTTTGTTATTAAACAGCATTTTTGAGTCAATAATGCTTAATAACAGTGCTTTAGAAACAGCAACAAACATTCTAGTGAGAATACTAAAAAGAAAGAAGGAAGGAAAAAGAAAGAAAAGGAAACAAAGAAAGAAAGAAGAAAAGAAAGGGAGAAAGGGAGGAGGGGAAGAGGGGAGACAGGGAGGAAGGGAGGGAGCAAGGAAGGGAGGGAGGGAGGGAGGAAGGAAGGAAGGAGGGAAGGAAGGAAGAAGGGAAGGAAGGAAGGAGCAGGGAGACAGGGAGGGGAGGAGGTTGGGGAAGAGATGAGAGGGGAGGGGAAGGGAGGGGAGTGGAGAGGAAGAAAAAGAAAGGGAAAGAGGAAAGAAGAGAGGGAAGAGGGGATAGAAGAAAAGGAAGGGAGAGAGGGAGAGAGATGGGGAAAAGGCCCCATTAGGGCCAGCTTCATGGGCATACAATCCCTGCAGTCTCTTGGGGCCCCACACTTGGACCTCGCACTCAATTTAATTCTCTGCTGTCACTATCTTGAGTCTTTTTTTAACAAGGAGCCCCACATTTTAACTTTGCACTGGGGCCTCCAAATTATGTAGCATGGCCTAGGCCCAGCTATTCTTCCCTCATAACCCTGTGAGGAAGTTATTGAGGGACTGCTTTCCAGTGAAAGCTAGACGGCATTCTAACTAATTTGATCCTAGAATTTCATTTCTGCAAGAAAAGCTTACCATTAAGGAACTTCATTCCAGTTCAACAAACACTAAAAACCAATCTTTGGAACTGCTCCAAGTCCTGAGTCCCTTCATATTTTCAGTTTACACATTTTGAAAAAGCCCAGGCCACAAAGCCAGCTAGAACATTTTAAATTATGGGTGTGGCCCAAGTGTTATTTTTAAGCCATTAAATGAATTCTTTCAAAGTTTGAACTCTTGCAAAGTTACTTCTGTGCCGAAAAGCTTCTTAATGACCAGAAAATGGGAATTTGCAATAAAAATGTTGACACAAGCCCACTCCAGCGGCAGAGTTTCTCTGCTGTATGCGCAGTACATGGGCAATATGGTAATAAGGGCAACATCGCGTAACTGACAAGAAGCAGAGTCTCTGAGCAGGCAAGAAGGTCAGAGTTTGTCCGTAGTAAAGCTGGGTGGATTAGTCATTGGATCTCACTGAATATTCTCTCCAATTCTGTTGGCCGGTATTGCCTCATATGTATAATAACCAGGTATCTTCAGATTTTACTTGTCTGATTATACTTGCTCAACATGAAAAAGAGAATGGTGTTGGGCTCTGTAACCTCTGCTTGCTCAGAGAGAAAGTTTCCAAAAGGATGCTGACTGGACAGGCTCTGAGCTTGAGAAATCGTCATCATCTTGGTGATAGCATTTGTCACCTTATTTTTAGGAACTCTTGAGTTCTCTTTCTCGCTCTTATATTTCTTACTTGTTTTTTTCTACTATCTTGGAAATTTGGAACTACTTTAATATTTTTTCACGATTTTGTTCTTTAAGATTCAGAAAGCAAGTGCTGGGTAGTTTCCTTCCATCTTCAGTTGTGTGCAAAGCTGAAATGGCATTGGTGCTTTTCCTTAACGGCAATGACAATGGCTTAATTTATGTGGGGCTGCATATTGCCAAGCCATCTCAGTTTGTACCCCATCCATATCACCAATAATGGCACATCTCACAAACAATACTTGTTAGTGGCTGGGACCGATTCAACAGATGGAGTCCAAAACAGTGTTTACACAAGTTCTATAAAAATAGTGGTTTTAAAAACACATTGGCAATTTTATGGTAGATTGAAGAAGAAAAAAGAAACTACTTATCATTTAGATTAGTTTTTCCCATAAGATTGTGAAAATGTTAAGGGATATTAATCTCAGACCAGAAAAAAAGAAAGAAAGAAATACCTGGTAGTGACTGGAAAAAATGGGCATTCAAATGGAGGACAACCTTTGAGATAGATACTGAAGGTTGAATGTGAGACCTTGGTTTAACCAAACTGCTTAGCATTTACGGTAAAATCAACACTTCTGGCAACAACTGGTATCCGTGTCATCCACCAAAGTTAAATAGTTATCATCACCATACAGATTTAAGAGACAGCTGAGGGACTGTTTTATAACTTCACTGTTTTGAAGCCACACCGTGGCTCAGAAACTAAGTAGGACTACATGTAACCAAAAACTCCTGGAATTTTAAAATTTAAAAAAACTTTAGAAATCATCCAGTCTAGCATTATGTAATAGAACTTTCTGCAATGTTGGATGTGGTCTAAATATGTGTGGTCCAGTATGATTATCATTAGTCACATGTGGCTGTTAGGCATTTGAAATGTGGCAAGTGTAACTAAGATATTAAATTTTAAATTTTATCTAATTTAATTAATTTAAATTTAAATGACTACATGGTATTAGGCTGCACAGATTCTAGTCCAACCCCTATTTCGAAAAGGAGAAAATGGAGCCTACAGAGTTTCAGGGCCTTGCACAGAGTCTCACAGTGACTTCATGAAAACCAAATAGTATCAGAGCAAGGGAGCCGACTCCCGGTCAGGTGTTCTATGTACTCACTCAGTAGCACCCACTTCCTGGTCCATAAAAGTGCAGAGTGGCTCCAAGTAAAGTGAGAAAGATACGGGCAATAGCTTATATTTTTCATAAAGTTCCCATGAGTCAAGTTTTAACTTTTTATACACTTCTATTGGTGTTATAGTTCTCTATGCTATTATATGCAAATTCCAAATATAAGTTTTAAACTCTTGAATAGATGAGAAAAATTAAAAATTGGCAAACCAATGTTGGTCACCCTTTTTCTTCGTTTTTCATTTTCCTGGTCTAAGATACCTGGTTCCAAAGTCTTGGGGCCGTGTATGAAATCCCAGGTGGGCAGCTCACTAGAGTCTGGAGTAGCCTTTTCTAATTATGTCATAATTTCTTAGAAAGCAGCCATTTCTTCTACCTGTCTCAAAACCTCCACAATGTATATGAAATTGCAAGACACATAATAGACATTTAATAATTTCTCACTGAATAGAATTAGATTTTTTAAATGATGTCCTTATAATGCAAACATACAAGTTATCTAAGAAGAGTAATAGTTTAAGCTATTGTCAGTCATTAACTCAAACTGGTTATACCATAAGAAGTACTCTAAACATATATCTCTATTTTATAAAACTCTTTTGCCCACATGCTGTCATTTAATCTTAACAACATTATGAGACATAAAACAGAAAACTGCTGTAATTTTTCTGTTGCAATCAGAAACTGAATTCAGAAAGTTTAAGCAACTTGCCCAAGGACTCACAGGTAGTAAAGATGAAACCAGGACGGCTGCAGCTGCAGTATTCTAATTCTGTGATATATACTAGAACTCTCTTTCTAGTATGTATCAGAAAGAAAAAGTGAGGTGATAACAGCAGTGTAATTTCAATAACCTCAATATTAACAAACACATGTACCTTCAGTGTCCCTGAGACTGGGTAGTGTATGGAACACAAAGACAAAAGATTCAGAACCCAATCCTCAAAAGTAATTCACCTGAAAGAGCAGGCACTATGGAAGGAAGACACAGACTGATGAGTCTGAATGACAGAGGGAAGGGGAGAGGTAATGAGTGAATGCATTCAGGGCATGAAGTGCTGTCCCAAGAGGAAGAGCCACAGTGATGGGGAGGAAAGTGGGCCTGATGCATCCAAAGAAGCAGGAAGGCACTGGGTTCTTGTGAGTAGAGAGTGACAGCAGAAGGGCCCGGGGCACTAATGGAAGAATGAAACACTGAAAACCAGCATCTCCTGTTGCCCAGGTGCTCCCTCCATTCCCATTGCTCAACGCTGCAAGCAAACAATGGAAGCAATCTATTTTGCCTCTGGTGGGTGGATCCATTGACTTGATTGTCTGAGTTGGTAGAAGTCCCTTTCTGGCAAGTGGCCCAGAGCCATTCCCTACTGGTTGGAGTAGGTTGCCTTCTGCTCTGCCAGGCCCCTCTGGGCTGCACCTGCCAAAGCCCAACCCAGTGTTGTTCTCCAGCTCCAGGCTGAGCAAGCTCTTTGAAGTGTATTTCACAAGCTCCATCACCAGCGGCTGCTGTCAGGGCACAGCTAGACCAGTTGCCACATTTCCCAAAACAGCTACCATAGAGAAAGAAGTCTGGGAACACTTAAGGGTCATGCTTAGAAAGAAACAGAAGGTCAGAGACACAGCTGTTATTGAGAAGGAAAGAAGGAGGAGAAAGAGCAGGAGACAAAGGTGAGGAGGAGAGGAAGGAGGCAAGGGACAAGAAACCATAGGATGAATGAGAGTGATCTCAGAGGTCTGGAGAAACGTCTCGATTCTAGATGGAGTGCACCAGAGTCCTGCCTCCAGGCTAAGATGACAACAGACTCTTCAGAATCAATGAGGTCTTTCATCCTCTTCAATATATTTGTAGACAGTCAGCACCAGCTCTCTCAGTAGCCAATTGCTGTGTTTTCTCAGACTAATGGCGAAGAGTGCTTCCTGGTACTAATCAAAAGTTTTCTGCTTTACTGTTTTGTTTTCTCTGGCTTAGTCACCTGGGGCATTTAGGGCCACTGGCTGATAAATGATAAAAGCCACTACCACCCTAAGATTATTGGGCTCATCTTAGCAGACACATACAAACTTTGCCATGATTCATACATTCTTTCAACAAACATTCAATAATTGACTATGATATTCAAGTCACTCCTACTCAAAGTTGATGAATACTTCTCTCTTAGGTCAGTTGTTTGTAATATAACAAAATATATTACAAACAAGAGGATTTCTAAGAGAACCAGTGTTATACAGATAAATAACTATCAGGTGACTAGTGCAAACACAGACTATCTTCAACTGAGTTTTTGTTTTGTTTTGTTGAGATGGAGTCTCGCTCTGTCGCCAGGCTGGAGTGCAGTGGCGCGATCTCGGCTCACTGCAACCTCTGCCTCCCAGGTTCAAGTGATTCTCCTGCCTCAGCCTCCCAAGTAGCTGAGACTACAGGCATGCGCCATCATGCCCAGCTAATTTTTGTATTTTTAGTAGAGATGGGGTTTCATCATGTTCGCCAGGATGGTCTCAATCCCTTGACCTCGTGATCCACTCGCCTCGGCCTCCCAAAGTGCTGGGATTACAGGCATGAGCCACTGCGTCTGGTCAATTGAGTGTTATTTTTAAAGACACTATGCTCTAAATTATTTGTGACTGTCCCCCTGAGTCTGGCTTGTCCCTGGCCCAAACATGTCTTTCCTTAAGTTTCTTTGTGACTCCACTACACTATTCCCTACTCAAACTGAGCTTTCTTGTGAACTCTACAAGGGACCTAAGGAAAAGAGAGGTATGGATTTTTTCTTCTGTCTGCCACTCTGCCACCTCCCAAAAGTCCCATGTTCTGTTTCAACTGAACTCCACTCTTTTCTGAAATGTCTTGACATCCCAAACAAGATGCCATTTCTGGTCCCAGCTCCTACAGAACTAATTCTCTTTGTTTCTGTAGCTGGCTTCTGTATCTCACAGAAACCCCAGGAAATCTGTTTTCTTTTCTCTATGGTATCATCTAGAACTTAGAGCCAGCCAGTCTTGTGATGGAATGAGAGGCCTCTTGCTTATCTCTTACCTATCAGCTCTTAGCAGCCAGAGCTAGTCAGTTTGCAATTGTTCACTCATTCAAAGACATTTATTGATTACCTACCAATACCATATACTCTAGATGCCAGAAGAAGAAAGGAAAGAATAGAAGAAAGGAAGGAAAGGAGAGAAATAGGAGAAAGGAAGGAAAGGAGAGAGAAATAGTGAGCTCTTGTGCTCTGGAAGGTTATAGTCCAGTGGAGGGCTAAGACAAATAAACAAATACCTATAATACAATGTAATCAGTGTTGTGATAAGAGAAAACTGCTTGCCAAACAAAGGCGAACACCATCCAGGCTACACACAGACCCCATCAAAGAAATACCACACAGAGACCTGTGGGGTTGAAATGTCAATATTGATAGTCTTTTAATCCCATGGTACTTTTAAAAAAATAGTGCCAATTTTCTTTCTCTTGCGTAAGGGCTGTCACGAAGTGCATAGGCACCAAATCATCACATCCATTGATAAATCACCCCCTCCCTGATTCCCCAGGGCCTCTCCTGCCCAGGCCACACTGTCCCCTTCCTGAGGCATCACCGATCCTTTGCTCCATAAGCCAATACCTGTCACAGTGCAGACTCCAGCTTCTCTCCCATACTTGTTACTCAACAGCAACCTTTGTGCTGTCATAGTTATCCCTCTTTTCTGCATCTTTCTGCATTCATGACAAAATGCTGAAAAAATACCAATAAAGAGAGAGATCCAAAAACGGCTTCTTAATTTTAGAGTAATTTTAAATTTGTATCACAGACTCTACAAAAGAGAGATTTCATGTTGGATGTGATGTTCTAATATTTGAAAGATTGGTCATCTCCAAACAGTATATAAAATGTGACTTGCTAAACCTCCCTTTATCTAACCCGGACGTACTTAGTCCGTTTCACATGTGTAATTCTGGTTTCTGTGGCAGATGGAAAGGAAATTGAGAGGTGTTCTTCTTCAGGCATTGTTGCCTTATCAAGAAAAAGTTACCAAAGACGCTGCTTGTTGTCTTTCCGCTGGGCACTCTGGGAAGTGGGTTTGGGGTGCTCCTGGCTCACCACCAGGAAAATTGTCAAGATGGGATAATTAATGCAAATTTGCGTTTGATGTAAAGACCTTTCAGTGTTAGTGTAGCTGGTCCTTAGATCCTGCCTGTATATAGAACCTTTATGCCAGCTTCTATCCAAAGACTTAAACCTAAAGAAGATCCCATTCGTTTGGCCCTCCATAAGGTTAGATTACCCCATGAGTCCTGCTTGATGCTTGTAACAGTGCTTCCCAAACGTTAACGTGGGTCAGAATCACCTGGAAGATTTGCTAAAATGAAAATTGCTGGGCCTCATTCCCAGAGCTCCTGACTCAGTAGGCCTGGGCTGGGGCCCAAGGAACTGCATTTCTAATACATCCCCAGGTGCTGATACTCTTGGGACCACACTTTGCTGCTTTACAAAAAGCACAATATAACTCATTGCCAATTTACAATTCCCATCATTTTTATCATTGTTACATGTTGAACTCTTCCGGACTGCATAGAACTTTCCTGAGTAAATAAAGGGGAAAATACAGTTTGGCAATGACACAATTACTAAAAGGTTTACAATTCTATACATCATTCCAACAGCTGTGTTCTGTATCCATTTTCTTCCTGATGGATTTGAAAAGCCCCATAAACGTTCTTCAGGTCTTACTTGTCCCCACTCTTTGTAGGGACTTCACCACCCTACACTTCTCATGGTCACCCGGGCCTAAGCTATCACTTCCTCTAACTCCTCTCACAATCAAAGGGCACAAGTATCAGCTTTGCAAGAGACTAACTCAGAACTTCTTAGTTAATACAGGTTTTCCAATGAAAAGAAAACTAAGAGAAACAAAGCATAACATGCCTTTCAGGTGGATTGCCTAATTCTCTTTAAGCTCAGCATAACTTTTTTCAGCCTGGGGTCCATGAAAATCTGCCTACTTGCATGATTTTGTTGGGCAAGTTTTTTAAAGTACACTCTTTCTGACAAAGCCACTCTTTTGTCTCTCATTTCTCACCTTATAAGTGACTGCTTTCAGTAAAATTAAAAATACTTACCAAACTTTATACTTCACTGGCTGTAAGAGCTAGAGACACATTTGCATTTTGCATATGCTTGTTTATTAAATTATAGGGTAATTTTTATTTGGATCATGATCTCTCTGCCTACACAGCAACGAACATGTACATTCATTGTTATCATTGTTTGCATCAGAGAGCTATTAATCAATCATTTAAAGTGGCTTCATATCATGCACAGAAGATTGTTAATGTCTTATTGCGAAAAGCTTACCTAAGCTAATGCTTTCAAAACTGAAACAGTTCATCACATTTGCCATATTTTGGTTTTTGTTTAATATACAAGCCTAGCTTGTCCAAATGAAAGTCTCAAATGACCAAGATCACTCTGGGAATATACTGATGGAGAGATAGATGCACAACGTGTCTAGTTGAAAACATCCAAATACGTTTTCATTGGTGAGAATCAGTAATGAAGACATGTATTTAAAAGAAACTGGGGTGGTTTCATTTTCAGATTTAGCATTTAGACCAAGATATTTCTATTTTTAAAAATCCCTATGAATATTTTCATTTTCTATTTTGTTGTTGGTTAATAGTTTCACAGCTTTTCAGCGTCTTGAATTGTTACAGGTGGGAGATAGTTCCAAGTTCTAACAATATACACCATTCAACCTTCTAAGTAAGACTTCTTATTAATTTTTTTCATCCCCCTGTCTCTTCAGCACTCTCTGTGCCTTAAAAATAAAATAAACCTTCATTTTTAAAAACGTCAGCCCCATCCACAGCCTCAGAGGAAGTCTTATCTAGTAGTTAGAACTGGAGTCTGGCTCTCTAGAGCCCTGGATACGATTCTGTGCTTCACCACATGCTCTGAATTTGTCTCTTATATTCTCCGTGCCCCAGTTTTCCCATTAGCAAAATGAGGACAATATTACTTCTTATAAGTGTGATGGGAATGAATTGGCATTAGCAAAGTGTTTTGAAATTCTTAGATAAAAGCAGACAACATGGAACCAGATATTTGGCCAGATCCACATTCCCTTGAGCCAAGCAGGGATTAAAGAAATACCTACTCTTGGGAAAATTTGAAGGCTAAGGCCCTGGCCTCTTACTCTGATACTTATTCTGCAAAAGGAAATAGGCCCTTAAGTCTTTGTGTTGTGATGTGTTGATTTTGGTTTTTCCCCACCAACAAAAAGGAAAATGTTTTAAGGTGGATAAACCTTGATCATATAATCTCTGTTCAAAAAAATGAAGCATGCTAACATGTCTTCTTCTGCCACTCTATGGGAGAACTTCCAGGTCTGGTCCTACGTAAATTTTTTAACATGGGAACATAGGCTTTTGTAAAGAATTAGGCAGAATAAAAAAAAGTCTGGAGGAATTAAGTTGGAAAAAATATCCTATCCGTTTCCCCATTGAGAATATTGGAGCTTCGAAAATATGCTCAAGGGAGAAGGAAATTGGAGAGCATGTAGGTTATTTTAAATATATATACACACATATTTATTTATACTCATGTAAGTAGAGGAAATAAATTAGAGAAAAAGGAAGAACTCTCACTGTGAAAATCTGTTTTCTATGATGTTTTTGGATATAGAAAAGGCAAGGACCTTCAGGAAACATTTTAATGTTAAACAATATCCCATCTATTGTCTAGAGGCAATTTGACAGCAGGGAGTTGAAAAGACCCAAGTTCAATTCCTCACTCACTGTCCTCACAATGGCAGACAGTAAGCTTCATGACCCAGTTCATCCTGCAAGCCTAAGACTGTAATGATTTAATGAGTAGATATCGGCAAAAGTGGTATGCTTGTTAACCTTCGTGCCACAAAAAATAGGCAGTGAGGAACACTGGAAAGAGAGTAAATCTTTAAAAGCCCTGGTTTACAGTGAAAATAAAAGGCAATAACTTTTGTCACTCACAAAAGCCTTATAATCTGAAAAAAGTAATAGCTCTATCATAGAATATAAGTAATATACTAAGTATTAATTTGGTCTTCTTCTAATTGTAGATATATCATAGGAACAGGGAAACAAAAAAATAGTCAGTGAATAACGGAATGTTATTTGGATGAAACCCCAGCAATCAACGAATCAAATGTCCCAATTTTACTGATGAGAAAAATACAAAGCCCAGAGAATGACTTGTCCAAGGTCACTCAAGCAATTTGTAGCAGAGGGGGATAAACAATTCAGATCTTATAATCTGGGTCCTTTGCTTTTTGTTTTCTTTTACCATACCATGCCACCTTTGAAGAAGCATTTCTTCTAAGAGAGTCAGAAAACATAACCAAATAGGCTTAGCTCTGAAATTCTGGTGTGACCAGAAAGAGAAATGTTCACCCTCCTGTTTTCTATTAAAGTTGTTTTTATTAAAGAGTTCCAGTTAAGTTTTTAAATTTGATATAACAAGAAATTAACACAACTATCTTTAATGATAAGCATGTCCCTGCTCTCCTGAGCACAAGGCTAGATGACATTTCCCACCCCCTTGCAGTTACATGTGCCCACGTGAATGATTCCAGCCAATGAAATGTGAGCAAAGTGATACATGCCAGCTCCCAGCCAAGCCTGTAAAAACTTTCCATGTAGTATTCATCATATCATTTCCACACTCAACAGCTTGATGTAAATGACCACGGCAACTTTAACAATCACAAGTTGAAGATGGTAGAGCTACAAGATGAAAGGAGTCTGGGTCCAACTTAGAGGAGAGCTGCTGCACTCTACATAAATGCTCAGGTTAGGCCTCACGTAAGAGAGAAATAAACTCCCTTCATGACCAACCCACTGTGATATGGGGGCTTGCGCATTATGTCAACCGATGGTACATTCACTAATGTACAAACTCAAGCACAACATATTTACCCAGTTTTGCAAATGGTCATGTGGCTTTCTTCCATCAGCAGTGGGCATGTGACATTCTTCATGAAAACCTTGGTAAAAGCTATAAAGATGTGACATTGTTTAAGAGAGCTCAGCACAACATGAGAATGAGTCTATTGTTGATGGCCATGAAATACATATTTAAATAGAAGACATGGATGATTCAAATGAAAAGGAGTAAAAGTTTTAGGATGTGTAGATAGTTTTAACTCAGCTAGAGCTGCCGTATGGTTGCCTCATGCCTTGTATTTCTAATTACATTTACAAGGAAATTTGGTCATCAAATTAGGCTTTAATCTGACAATTCCAGAATCACATATATTTGTGGACTAAGTGAGGGCTCATATTATCTGGATGATTTGAAATGATGTATATTACAAATGAAAACATATCGTTTGCAGATGCCCATTTGAATAAAAAGCTCTATAGCTTCTACAATCAAAGATATTGCAAAGATAAGCCTAAATATAGAAATACAGAGACATATGTGTGACTTCAGACACAGGAGGGTGGATTTTTGTGACATGTGTGAATTGTCTGTTGGAAGCTTTTTTGTTTTCTTTTTCTTACTTTTATCTTCTGCCTTCCCTGTAGCGGCTCTGCTGTTGGGATATGAACAGTAGCCACGTTTCTCACTCTCTGGGCAGGTTTTCTTTGGGCCCAAGGTGCATTCTTCAGTCTTAATAACTGGGAAGAGAATTCTTAACCTAGACTATAAAACTGTATTATTATCCTATGAGGCCAAAAGCCTTTTGCAACTATGCGCACTTAACTTCTGACCTTAAGGAGATTTTACATATGTAAAACTCTCGACAGGGGAGTCTGAAATCATCCTCAAACTAATCTATGCTGTATTGGCAAATTGGAATCACTATTTAGAAAGTACAATGGCAAAATTTCAACTCTATGTTTATTAAACCTAATTTCCTCTAAATCCCTGCTGATGAAATTATGTTTCCTGTCTCTTAGGAATCGAAAGCTTCTCTAGAGGATAAACTAAAAGAAGCTAAATAAACATCACCAGACTTGAATGGATGGCTTATTGCAATTCCACCTTTACTGAGGTACCTAGTAACAATATAACCTCTGAGAATGAAAAGTGAATCACTGAGTATTACCTCATAGAATAGCATAATAAATTCTCTGTGGTGTGTCCATGTAGATATTTTATGATGGGAAGAATCACATTATACAATTAAATGGTAAAGAATGAGAATCTTTAGTATTTAGTGGGACACTTTATTTGAGGATATAAGGTCAGTTCACCTAAACAGGAGAGTGTGTCAAATGGATGAGAATCTCAAGGATTGAATTTTCAGTGCTTTCGTTCAGTATCTCCAAGGAAAGTGTAGGGGTTTATTTAGGAAAGCCCTGATTGCTCCTCCTTTGGTCTTCTGCAGTATAAATATATGATTACACTTCAGAGGAGAATGTGGCAGCAAAATTCAAACATGTTTGGAATGACAATTTCACTTTCTTACCAGGAGGTTTATATTCCAAAAGAAAGAAGACTTTGAAAGTTCAGGTGTCTTTGAGGCATACATGACCTATAAACAATATGTTTTCTTCTAGAAGGGAGTTCCAAAGTTACACAAGGTGGGACTATCATAAGTACCATGACCACACAGTTCAATATTTCATAAAGTGTTTTGGGATTTTTTTTAGAATTTCCTCTTTATTGTGGTTCATTTCTTTTCCCATGTACATTTAATCAATTTAAGAAATTAAAAAGTGGGTGGGTGCAATGGCGCATACCTGTAATCCCAGCACTTTGGGAGGCTGAGGCGAGAGGATCACAAGGTCAGGAGATTGAAACCATCCTGACCAACATGGGGAAACACTGTCTCTACTAAAAATACAAAATTTTTGTATTTTGGTGAGTAGCTGTAGTCCCAGCTACTCAGGAGGCTGAGGCAGGAGAATCGCTTGAACCCAGGAAGTGGAGATTGCAGTGAACTGAGATCACACCACTGCAATTCAGCCCAGTGACAGAGTGAGACTTCATTCCCCTCACCCCACCAAAAAAAAAGAAGGTAAAAAGCATGCTGCATACTCTGGCTTCCCAGAAACTTTATATCCACTTCTAGATGTGTGCTAGAATAGTTTCAAATGATTATGCCCAGTGTGCTTCCTAATGCTTAAAAATTAAATCTGTCACCAAAACATGCAGTACCACAGCGGCATCTTTGGTTAAGGAACTAGATCACTGGACTGCACAGTCGCCTACATGGACAGTTACATGTGACTAATGAAAGTACAGCCTTCTTTTTGTCCTAAGTGTTTATGAGAAACAGAAACTCTAACAGGAGTTTCCTGAAAGAAGTCAGAGATGACACTGGCTGCTCTGGGGAAAGGGGAGGAGGGTGGCTTCACCTAAAAAAAGTCATCTCCATTCCTTGTGTTTAGGATTTATAATGTTAAGAATCATGTCTTTTTTCTATATTTCAGACTATTTCCAGGTTGTAAAATCAAATGGACTTTTTTCTCCTTTGCTACTTAAATTCTTCTAAGTCACATTTCCACAAGCAAGTCCACTTTCAAAAATGCCCCTTAACAGAAGAACTATCTAATAAGTATTTATATGTACTAGAAGCAAAAACTAGAAAATCAAATTTTAAAGTCACTTTTAAAATAACATTAAAACCTACATATGTAGGAATAAATTTAACAAAAGATGTGTAAGACCACTATATTGCAAATTATAAAATATCACTGAGAGAAACTAAAGAAGACAAATGAAGACATATCACATAATCTTGTATTTAAAAATCAATATTATTATCAATACTACCAATATTATTATTATATTTAGATAGAGTATTGCTCTATTGCCCAGACTGGGTTGAGGATTGCTTGAGCCAGAGAGATCAAGGCTGCAGTGAGCTATAGCCACTCCTTTGTGACCTCAACCTCCCCGGCTGAAGCAGTCCTACACACATGGCCTGCCCAGCTAATTTTTAAATTTTGTGTAGAGAGAGAGTCTCCCCGTGTTGCTCTGGCTGGTCTAGAACTCCTGGACTCAAGCAGTCTTCTCATCTGGACCTCCCAAAGTGCCGGGATTACAGGCATGCCTGACCAATACTATTAACATTACTATATTGATTATTAATATTATTAAGATGTTAATTCTCCTTCAAACTGATGTATATATTCAGTAAAAACACAGTCAAATATGTCTTCATTGGCAAGAAAAAGGCTGTTTTTTTCAGAAGTTGACATGTTGACTCTAAAATGTATATGAGAATTGAACCTAAAAGAGACAAACAATCTTGAAAAAGAAAATAAAGGATTCAGCTTGTCTGCTGATTTGAAGATTCACTCTAAAGCTACAGTAATCAAGACTGTGTGACAATGATGAAAGGACAGACAAATAGGTCAAGGCAACAGAATGAAGAGATCCAAAAAGAGACCCACACATACCTGCTCAATTGTTTGTTGACAAAGATGCCAAGGCAATTCAGTGGGAAAGGGAAAGTCTTTTCCAAAATGGGTGTTGAAACACCTAAATATCCATATGAAAAAGTAAAATGAACATTGACCACTACCTTACATGACACACAAATAGTAATTTGAAATGGATCATAAACATAGCCATGAAAGCTGAAACTATAAATTTCTAAATTAAAATGTAGGAGAATATCTTCATGACTTTCATGCCCAGAAAATAATATTTTAGAGAGGATACACAAAGCACTAATCATAAAAGAAAAATGATACATTCAACTTTATAAAAAGTAAAAACATCTGCTCATCAAAAAGCACTGTTAAAATGATTATCTGAATACTCTGTCCTTCCTGCACTGTGCATGTGTGTGTGTGTGTGTGCATGTGTGTGTGCGTGTGTGTGTGCGTGTGCGTGTGTGTGCATGTGTGTGTGTGCATGTGTGTGTGTGCATGTGTGTGTGTGCGTGCATCACTAGTCATCAAGGACATGAAAGTTGAACCTCAGTGAGATGCCCCTTTACGCCCACTAAAATGACTAAAATTAAAAAGACTGATGATACTGTATGTTGGCAAGAATATGGTATAACTGGAATTCTAATATATTGCTGATGAGACTGTAAAATGGTGCAATCATTTTGGAAAAATGTTTGGAGTTCTTACAATGTTAAACATACACCTACCTAGCAGTATCATTTCTAGAGATTTACCAAAGAGAATGAAAGCATGTGTATGCAAAAAGACTTACACATGAATGTTTATAGCTGCTTTACTCATAATAACCCCAAACTGTAAACAACCCACATGCCATTAAATAGGAGAATAGATAAACAAATTGTAGTATATTCAGGCAATGTAATATTACTCAGCAATTAAAAGGAATAAACTCCTGATACACACAATATGGGTGCATTTCCTATCATTATGTTGAGTCACAAGCTAGATGCAAATGAATACATACTGTATAGTTCCATTTATGTGAAGTTCAAGAACAGACAAAACAAATCTATGGCATTACAAATTAGAAACAGTGATTGCCTGTGGAGGATGGGGATTGACCGGAAGAGAGCACAGAGGAAATTTCAAGGGTGTGGGAAATGTTCTATTTCTTAATAAGGATGTTTGCTATATGTGTTTCTGTATTCATCAAAATTTGTAGACTTGTACAACTTAAGATCTGTGAATTCTAATGCATGTACACTTTATCTTTTTTTTTTTTTTTTGAGATGGTATTTCACTCTTGTTGCCCAGGTTGAAGTGCAATGGCACCATCTCAGCTCACTGCAACCTCTGCCTCCTGGGTTCAAGTGATTCTCCTCCCTCAGCCTCCCTAGTAGCTGGGATTATAGGCGCAAGCCACCACGCCCAACTAATTTTGTATTTTTAGTAGAGATGGGGTTTCTCCATGTTAGTCAGGCTGATCTCGAACTCCTGACCTCAGGTGATCAGTCTGCCTCAGCCTCCCAAAGTGGCTGCACCCGGCCTGTAAACCTTTTCTTAAAAGAAGTATAAAAATAAAAATAGTGAAGGAAAAGTATACTAAGGAAGACCTGAGCTGCTACAGACTTCGTAAAATACCTCACTGTTGCCCTCTAAATGTTCTCCAGGCTCACTAAGTATTTCTTGTCTCCCCCTCCCCACCCTCTTCATCCATTTCAGGAGTCTGCCTGGCCTCCAGAATGTGAACTTTTGAAACATGAAGTCTGTGAAAAGTTACAGTTACAGAGGAATAGCCACAAAGGCCAGAAAACGTCAGAATAATTTATTCTAATATTGGTCCACCCTCATTGCAAATATTTAACATTTTTTCAGATTTTAGTTAACTGTATCTCGTACCAGGTGATAATGACTATGATGATGATAAGTCACTAATATTTGTATAGTGATTTATAGTTGACACAATGTTCCTAATACGTGAGAAGAGGTATGCCTTGGTACTCTATTAAAATCCCCACCCTATATTTGTTGATTTTCTTCTGTAGATGTTTTAGTCTTGTTGTACTATTTTTATTTTCAAGAAATAAATGAACCCTAAGGAATGACTCGATTGGCCAGACGTAGTGGCTCACATCTGTAATCCCAGCACGTTGGGAGGCCGAGGTGGGTGGATCACGAGGTCAAAAGATCGAGATTATCCTGGCCAACATGGCAAAACCCCATCTCTACTAAAAATACAAAAATTAGCTGGGCATGGTAGCACACCCCTGTAGTTCCAGCTACTCAGGAGGCTGAGGCAGGATAATCACTTGAACCCAGGAGGCAGAAGTTGCAGTGAGCCGAGATCACGCCACTGCACTCCAGCCTGGTGACAGAACGAGACTTCGTCTAAAAAAAAAAAAGAGAATGACTTGATCATCTGTATACTTGTACCTGAAAATCAGAAGACTTGCTTCCACTCAGCTTTTACAATTATGAAAATCAATTCTGTTTTATTCCTTGGCTTCTAAAGTTTTAGAATCCAGTGAGTTGGAGTCCTATTGGATGGTTAGGTACTTTAGCCTCCTTTTTGTCATTCATTTTTTTCATTAAGCAATTGTGTGTTCACCAAGTACTATGTACTTGGCACTATCTAGATGTTGAAGTTTCATAGTAAATAAATCCAGAGTCCTTGATCTCAAGGACAATATTGTATCAGAAATTTAAAATAATACAATCCAAGGAGGACAGTGTGAATAAAGAAATTTCAAAGTGTTATGAGAGTCTAAATGAAGTAGGTGTTAACTGTGTAGGGTTCCTACCTTGAATCTCTTTGGAATAAAATAAGGCCTAAATAAAGACAATAAAGCAGACTAGAATAAGGTGTCATAGAAAGCATCAGAGATGTTATATGCAAGTAATTCTTGAAAACAAGCAGAATTTTTAGCCAAGAAAAGGAGTATATAAGATGGAAAGAAGATTCAGGTGAATAAATCGTAGTCAAAAGAATGAATGTGAGCAAAGGCATGGCAGCAGGAAGGACTGAAGCAGGTCTTTTTTCCAAAGCACTGGGCAGGCAGGGTCAAAGTGCTCAGGGTGAGAGGGAGTAAGCTGGGAAAAAAGTTGGGTCCAATCATGATTCCCTTAGTGTGTCAGGCTAAATATCCCTAAAGTTATTCTGCATCTAAGAAGAGCTGCTGCCAATGTAAGCGGGACACAGATGCAACAGTGCTTAGCCACAGTGTATATGCATTGGGTGGAAGTTCTATATAAAGCAATTTTTTTATTAATAGCAGTTAAATGGATGCAGTTTTGAGTGACATGCTATTTTTACATGTATTCGAATAGACTTAAGATGATCACTCGATCCTTGTCTTTCATTCATTCACCTTACAACACAGATGCCAAAATATTCCACGTGCCTCCCCACATCTGTTTCCATCCTCCACATTGCCCTGTCCCCTACAAGGTGATCTTCATGGACCGTAGACCAAATTCATGTGCTCCCTTGCGGTCTTCGCTTCCAACTAGGTTAGGGCAGTGAGGGGAGGGCAGGATTGGAAGGCAAGATGACAGTGAAGTCAGGACATTTTCCTCTCACTTTCCCTGCTGGATTGGCTCCCAAAGCAGGTTGGCTTTTTTCCTCTACTACAGGCCACAGCTCCGGTCATGTGTTTCTCTTATCAGCTTTTTCTCTGAGTTCCAGTATTGCTCCAGCCTTCTTTATGTTTCCCTCCCTCACCCTTTCAGCCAAGGGGTGGAAGTACTCCTGGCTGTTACCAGCCTAGAGAACACCTGACGTTTTGTGTCTTTGCCTAAACTCTGTAAACATCTTGGAAAATCGCCCCCTATTAAATCTTTAATTGTCCAGTTTAAGTGTGCTGTTTCTGCAGGGATGCCAACTAATACATATTTCTCTCATACTTCCTAGGAGCTAGGAACTCTTCCCAGCCCTGAGAAATAGTACTGAAGATGACAGGATCTCTCGGGTCTTGAAGCTTAATGTGGAGGAGATATCCAATAAAGAACAAACACATACTTATAAGATAATGCTTAGAGGTATTGTGCGCTAAAAAGCAAGGTAAAAAGGGATAAGCAGTTGTGAACTACAGCAGTTGGGTTTAGGGGCTGGCTTGGGGTCATGCTTTGGATAGAAAAGTCTCTCTGCATAGAGACTTCATCAAGATGATGATGTCTTTCCCACTCATGTTAGGCTTCTCCATGCTCCTGATATGCTTTCTTCATTGCAGGGTAGGAAATCAAAATGTAGCTAGTGCTTGAGGACTCAGGTATACCCTGTGGCCTCTTTTCTGTGCATCAGTTAGATTGACTGAATGAGCACATACTACAGGGTAACTGAATAAATTCAGGCAGAAGCAGTGAGGACCTGAACTAAAGGAACTTTAGCAGGGATGAAGAGGAAGGGACAAACACCGATATATGTAGAGTATAGATCCAATAGCGCTTGGTGATTCTTTGTTGAAGGTTGATTTCTGGCTGTGTATTGCTGGATGGTGGCACTGTTAGCTAAGGTAAGAAGCAGATGGAAAAGTGGATTTGGTGGGGAGGATGTTAAGCGTAGTTTGGGATACAGCTGAGTTTGAGTTGCTTGTTTGATATTTAAATGAATATATCCAGTAAGCAGATGAAACTGTAGACATGAAGCTAAGTGGAGAAATCTGGACTAGAAGAATGAATATACATTCACCTTCAGTAAATAAGCATTAGTTGACTCTTTGGGAGGAGAAAAGATTGTACAGGAAGTGTACTTAAATGAGAAATGGCCAAAATATATTAACATTTAAATGTATAAAGAAGAAGGATAAACCCCAAAAGAGAGTGAGAAAGAATGACCTGAGAGGTAGGAGGAGAAAAAGGACAGAAAATACTCTCTGAAAACACAGAAGAAATTTCAGGTGTAGTCCTGGAAATTAAAGTTGTCTAGACATCAGGTGAGGTAAAGATTAAAAAGTGTCCATTGGATTGAATAATTGGGAAAGTTAGGATTGCATTAATCAGGTAAATTTCCATAGAAATATGGAGAAAGAAGCTGGGTTAAATTTTAACCTAGAAGAACAAGAATCTCAAGGAAGTGTGTGCCTATAATTGAACAAACCAGCCACAGCTGTGGAATCAGAGGAACTGGGTTTGAGTTCTGTTCCTTTCCTCTCTCTCCTCTCTGTGTGTGGCTTAAGCAAGTCCCTTAATTTCTCAGAATCTAAATTCTTTCCTCAAGAGAAAAATAGAAATAAGAATCTTTTTTCCACCCAACCCCATGCAGTTGTTTTGAGAGTCAAATAAGTTAGGTAGGTAAATATATTGTCAGCTATAAGTGGTATTCTATAAGGTGAGGTATTACTGAACTAATAATAGAGGTGGCTCACTTTATGCAGTGAGTGATTTCCTGAAAAGTTGCGCAAATCAAATAGTACCCAATGCTTAAAAATTAGCTTGCTAGTTTAAGAAATCTACAGTGAATCTTTTAGAAAGTGACCAATGTGTTTTAACGTGAAGGGTCATTCTATAATTTTTTCTTTCTTGCTTGATTTCTTCCTCTTTCTCGCTTGCTTTCTTCCTCTTTCTTGTTCTTTTCTTTCTTCCTTCCTTTCTCTGATTTTTTTCTTCATTTTTATCTGCATGCTGTTTTTAATCCATAAATTAAGAAAGAGCTTACCTTAGGACATATAAGACACAAATAAAGCAGACTTGATGCCTTCTTATAATGAAAGTTGTGATCAAGTGGGATGCAATGGGGCAAAGAATACACAAACTGAGACAGGCTTGGAAAAAGAGAGAACACCTAACACAAAAAAGGAAAATAAATTGTTCTGGAATCGTCACATCTACCAATGCCATTGTTGCACAAAAAGTCTGCAGTCTTTTGAGCCTAAGGGCCATTTAATTGGCTACAAAATGCTCGTGGGCATGGTATGAGACCTCAGACACGAAAAGGGAAAAACATAAAGATTAAGAAAATAATCTGAACAAGAAAGTCATAAAACAGACACATAAAAGGTAGGGAAAAAGAGAAGGAGAGAAGAAGAGTAAGGAAAAAACACAGATTAGAGAAGGAAGCCATAAACTTTGGGTGCTCAGTTGGCTTTGGAATTGGAACTCTAGCATCCCCCATCTTTTTGACTTTCAAAAATTGCTTAACCATTCTGAGCCTATTTCCTCATATATTAATATAGATAATTATACGTACTTAATGTTGTGAGAATTAAATTTTAAAATAAGTGTTAAGGAGATTGTCTGATATACTGTTAGTATTCACAAATAAATGGATGTTACTATTGTTTACTAGGGGCCTTTGTCTTCCCAATCTGACTGTGCACACTGAACAGACAGATCGGAATAAAAGAAGTCTTCTGGAAGCAATTCTGCAAGGAGTGTGCCTTGCATTATGACTCTTGGGATATTTGCCCAGCCATGAGGGTAGACTCATTCAAACATCCTCGTGTTCATTTTCTTCTAGTGGCTTCTCTGCCTTTTCTAGAAATTAGCAACTCTTTCCACTGCATCTGGGTTAGAGGTTCTGAATACTGTATGCACTAAAAGCTGCATTCATAAACTGCTAAAAATGACCGCATTATTTATTCAGAATCGTCAGCTTTCCTGCCTCTGATGACCCCATATTATCACACTCTGAAATTAGAAACCCTGCATTTGCAATTTGACTATGTTGGATCTGGGTTTTCACAACATGTAGTTTGCACAGTAATAATACTTATAGATCTTTCATTTTTCTACAGAAATTAATTGCCTAAACCACAATGATTTATAGTCATACTGAACATGATTATTAATTTTCCTGATGATTATACCTGTGGGCGGCAACAAATCTACTTGTGATAGACCTGGCTTTGAATTGCTGCTAAAACTAAAATGTCCATAAGGTAATAACAACTAATTTTTACCTTAATCAACTTACACTTAAAAGAATTTAATATAGGGCACTTGTGCCTTGTGGGAAAACTTGTTTGAAATATAAGGTGCTGAGTTATTTATGAGAATAATTATATATTTGCTACTCTAGTTTGTACTGGGAAATCAGGATCTGAAATGAATCTGAGATACATTAAAAAATATAATGAACTCAGTGGAGCTGTGCATGATAAAGAACTTTTGCACTAAGGTAAATATAAAACAGAGCATAGGTACTCTAGTCATGGGAGGGAAAAAGATTATTAAAGCTCACTAAACCATGCTTTTTGTTTTCCTTCCCTTATCCTGCTATTGCCTCAGAGTGCTATCATTAACGAGAAAGGTAAGGCATTGATACCTAAGAGAACAGCCTTGTCCTTCCTTCCTTATTACTCACCCTAAAATTATTTTCAAAAGGCCTTGCTCTGCTCTTATATTCTAATAAGCAGGTCCCTATTAGCTGCTCATTATGCAGGAAAGAACAGTGGTTTGGAGAAATTGAACCCAGATTCTGTCATTTTATGTCTTCCAAGCATACCCAGCTTCACTTTTTGGTGCCGGGGTGGTTCATTCACTTCTGTAGAAGATTTGTTTCTCCCTATTGGGATACAAGTTACAAAAAAGAGAAGGCTCTGATTATTGGTTGATATGCATACCTTCTATAATTCTGTATGTTCATATCCCAGAAATATTTAAGGCTTTTTTCCCTGATTAGTGGCATTATGCGGTTATGCAAATAATCTGTTATATCTAGGCACATTATGCCGTTATGTAAATGATCTATTTCATTTATATTTCCCACAGAGTAATGGGGTAGGGAAGAAATACTCTTCTGCATTTCCCCTGGTTTTTAATGAGTTGTTCAGATATATTCAGCTGGTGCTCAGTCTGGATTTCTGGGCTGGGTGTAAGTTAGCCTTTCTGTTCCACGGCCACTGCCTGTATTGAACTTTCCCACTCAACTCAGCAAATATTTATTGAGTGCTTACTGTGTGCAAGTTGTGTGTATAAGTGAAGACTACCCAATGGGGCTCGGATCCTGCTTAGGTAGATTCTGGGAGAGATGTTATTTACCTTGGGATCTTCCCTCTCTGACCACCTGGACACATGATGAATGTCAGTTCAGCTCCATCCATTTTAGAACTTATAAGCCATACTAGAAACAATCTTTAAAATTCAGATAATTTTTTAAAACGCAAAACAATTTAGAATGGCTAGTATAATGAAATATACTGAGTAAGCTAAGTAATTTAAATATAGATATGGCATAGACAACAGACTACAATTAATATACAAATCAAAGTACAATATGAATCTGGAATAAACTAAAATTTCTTTGCACTTGGAAGCTGAGTTAAATCTATGCTCATTCTCCTGGTACCTGACTTCTGGTCCCCTGGAATATTGCACATGCTAGTCTACAGTCAATAAGCATTTAGACCAGGTCGGTCATTTCCTTTGTTAAGACTGATACACCAACATGTAGAATTCTCAGCCTCCATGTCAGCAACTGCTCAACATTTATTGAGTCACTTAACAAATATTTATTGAGCATCTACCCTGTATCAGGGCATCAGTCCTCATGGAGCCTGGTAGAGGAGAAAGATTAATTCAAGAACACATGGGTAAACTGCTCAGTACTGAGAAAGACAGGCACTTGGGCTAGAAAAGTGTCCTTGTCAGGAAAGTCAGAGAAGTTCCAAACGTTCAGGTCCTGAGTCTTTTTCAACCAAGTTTATCTCTAACAATATATTTTATCAGCCGCCACACATATCTGTGCAAAAGCTGGTGCATGTTCCTTGGATAGACAATGTATAAAATCATGTTACCTTCCCTCTGTGGCAATTGTAGTAAACAGGATTCAAACAGACTCCTCAGAATTTAGAGTAGAGCAATATCTAGCCTGAGGCCTTCACCAAAAATCTTTCTGATTCTAAAAAAAAAAAAAACTCTATAATTTCCCCATGTGGTATTATCTTTGTTCTTTAACCATTTCATAATCACTGATATATTCATTGAATTAGCAAGAATTATCTAAGTACTCAATCAGATATTACTAAACTCTTCTTATAAATGGAGGATGATATGGTATGGCTTTGTGTCCCAACCCAAATCTCATTTTGAATTGTAATTCCTATAATCCCCACGTGTCATGAGCGGGAACAGGTGGAGGTAATCAGATCATGCTTCCTCCTTGCTGTTCTTGTGATAGTAAGTTCTCACGAGATCTGATGGTTTTATAAGCATCTGGATTTCCTTTGCTGGCACTCATTCTCTTTCCTGCCGCCCTGTGAAGATGTACCTTCTGCTATGATTGTAAGTTTCCCGAGGCCTCCCTAGCCATGTAGAATGTGAGTCAATTAAACCTCTTTTCTTTATAAATTACCCAGTCTTGGGTATTTCTTCATAGCAGTATGAAAACAGAGGATCTTGCTGCAGAAGTTAAACAAAGAAAAAATGGTTATTTTTCATTTTTTTTTTTTTTGAGATGGAGTCTCTCTCCATTGCTAGGCTAGAGTGCAGTGGCCTGATCTGCGCTCACTGCAACCTCCACCTCCCAGGTTCAAGCAATTCTCCTACCTCACCCTTCAGAGTAGCTGAGATTATAGGGACCATCATGCCTGGCTAATTTTTGCATTTTTTTTTTGAGACGGAGTTTAGCTCTTGTTACCCAGGCTGGAGTGCAATGGTGTGATCTCAGCTCACCACAACCTCTGCCTCCTGGGTTCAAGCAATTCTCCTGCCTCAGCCTCCCGAGTAGCTGGGACTACAGGCACGCACCACCATGCCCAGCTAAGTTTTGTATTTTTAGTAGAGACGGGGTTTCACCATGTTGACCAGGATGGTCTTGATCTCTTGACCTCATGATCCACCCGCCTCGACCTCCCAAAGTGCTGGGATTATAGACGTGAGCCACCTCGCCCGGCCTAATTTTTGCATTTTTAGTAGAGATGGGGTTTCACCATGTTGGCCAAGATGGTCTGGATCTCCTGACCTCATGATCCGCCCAACTCAGCCAAAAAAAAATTGTTCTTAACACTCTCATGTGTCTACACATTCTCAATAGAATATACTGGTCATTTAACTGCTTCTGATTATAATTCAATTCAATAGCATTTATTGTGTGTGGAAACCATATTATTGTTCCCAGTAATGCACTCCCTTTCCCTTAAGAATATCCATGTCCAACCTGTTGCCATGTGATGTATAGTGCTTCCCTTGGGGGAAGTACGCTCTGCCCATCCAGGCTCAGGCTTGGTCGTGTTACTTGCTTTGGCCAATAAAATAAAAGCAGATGTCAGGTATATCTGGTCTGAGTAAAAGCTTTACGGGCCAATATGTGTGTTTTCTCATCTTTCTATTGTTCTTTTTTCTGTCAGAAGACTGCAATATCCCAGATGGGGGCTGTTACTTCTGAGGATTCTGAAATGAGAAAGTCTTATGGAGCATTCATGTGTCTCAAAGCCAAAGCAGAGTGAGAAACAAGCTTGTGTGGTGAGATCCTCCTCTGGTGAAAGCTGACTGACATGCCAACTACCAAAGGAACACACCTGGCTCCAAACTAAGAACTAGGAGAGGGACTATGACCCATGTACCCAAGGCATCCACAGTCTGGACTTCTCATTAGTTTTTACATAAAGGTTTATAAACCAAGGGTGTGTCAGAGGCCACAATGAGTTTGAGTAAACTTCACAGTCAGACGCAGTAGTTCATGCCTGTAATTCCAGCACTTTGAAAGACTGAGATGGGAGGATTGCTTGATCCTGGACAACATGATGAAACAGCATCTCTACAGAAATTTTAAAAATTAGCCAGGCATGGTGGTGAGTGCTTGTAGTCCCAGTTCCTTGGGATGCTGAGGTGGGAGGATCATTTGAACTCAGGAGTTCAAGATTACAGTGAGCTATGACTGTGCCACACTGCACTCCAGCCTGAGTGACGGACTGAGACTCTGACTCTGAAAAGAAAAAATAATACTAATCAAAGTAACCTTCATACACACGCATGAGCGCACACACACACACACACACTCTACGTGCTAAGATACACTTCCCAACTTCATTGTCCCTAAAATAAAGTATAGAAAGAGTCAATACAGTAGATCTATCAACCCAACTTTAGGCAAATGAGACAAAAGAAATCTAGTAGTCTGTCCTTGATTTAGCAATCTCTGTTCCCCCTACTACATTATTTTAATGCTAAAATTTAGCAATTAGGCATAGTGGCTTCTTGAGTGCCCTCATCTCTGCACCACAAATAAAAAAAAAAAAACAATTTGCTCAATTCCTCTGTTAATGTCTTGAGTGGGGTCTGATTTTAGACTCCAGAGTTGACATCAAGTATTCCCAATGTTCACTCTACATCTAAGCTAACTTCACAGCTCTAACATATAGCTGCCTTCGATTTGTGCCTGTGGTGTCTGAAGACCAGTAGGCCAACAGCAGCCCAAGTAGAAAAGCTTCAAATTCATATAGCACAATATTTTGTGAATGTAGGTACATTTAATAAATTTATAATAGTTGGCAGATTCTAATAGCATTCTTAGATATTTATAGACTGAGACAAAATGACATATTTACAAGCTAAGAGTTCCTGGAAGAAGTACAGTTTCGTGGTCCAGTATCTGTGCATTTTTAGAAGATGGTGATCATTGCAATTCAAAGCTTTGTTCTAATATTACATAATATACTTCTTGCTAGTATAATATTATTTTCACAAATTATAACCACCTTGTACTTTTCTCATGTTCTCATTATTCCAAAGAAAAAAACACAAGTTATGTTTGTAGCATTTCCAGGTTAATCTCTACAGTAGAGTACATTTTAAGGAAAATAAGTAGAAAAGGAAGTAGTAGCGATAGGCTGGTAGAAAGAAGGGAAAAAAGGAAGAAGGAAAGGGAGAAGACAGGGAGGGAGAAAGGAAGGACATGAAGAGGAAGCTGATGAAAGAAGTAGAGAAGAAAAGGCAAAATGAAGTGTGTGCTTTGAAGGCATTCAGCCAAAGTGGAGAAAAAAACTAAAGATAAAGTCAAAAAATATGAAAAATTGAAGATTTAACAATGAAAAAGTAATAAAGGAATGCAATGAGAAGAAAGAAAAAATAGAAGTGAAGGCAAAAAGAGAAAGGATTTAAAACAATCGACTGTTACCCACTAGAAGAACTGTTGCAGAATGAAAAGTTAGAAATAAAAAGCTTTTAGAAAAGCATTGATTTTTTTTTTGTTTACTATTATCATCACATTTTGTCTTTTTAACTTTTTATTATTGTAAATGGATAGTGCCAACAATCCCAGTATTGCATACTGTATATCATTCTCTAGGTTATATTACATATATAAATCTGGAACAGTATTGGATGAAAATGCACCCAAAAGGGAAAGTGCACATAAAAGTCAGAGATAAACTATAACTTGACAATGTGCACAAAAAAATCATCTATTCCAAATTATATACCCTTAGCTTTCTAATGCCAACTTTAAATTATGTTTGCCTTTCTTGTGCATTTTCAGACTTGTTAAGCAGAATTACAACCTAATATTTGTTTTGCTATCTATTTGGTGAAAAATCATCTCTCACTGTGGTTAAGTCAGTGAAGGTAGTAGAATCATATAACCGCACACTTGGACAGATGGAGATGATGTCCGCACATTCAGATTAGAGCCTTCAGACATCTCCGTGTGGACTGTCCCTGACATCATCTGAAGAGGCGCTCGTCTTGCTTGCACAATATTTCCTTTGGTAGGTTTTTCACACTCGTCTCACAAATTAAGTTCTTTCCTTTGGGAATACATCTCGTTTTAGCGAAGACAAGGACTGAGGCATCAGTATCCTTCACGCAAGAAAGAAAAATAAAATAAAAGATTCCTTTGCAGTATTTTGGCTTGATCTTTGCCTGGCCAGGCTGAAGTTTGCTGTCTTCAAAAGCAGAAAGTCTGTTGCAGAATAGGCTGCTTGCCAGATTTAGTCTAGGCCTCATGGGCCTGAGATTTACTGTTTTTAATCTTTTTTCTGATGGGCATTCTAAATACCTGTTTCATGCAATGTTTAATTTCAGCACAGCAGGTATTAGTGTATCCAAAAATGGGAATAAGCCTCCTGTTTCCTCATATGATGAAATGCCTAAAACACAGCTAGGTTTTTACTGCAGCTAGTCCTTTATCCCTGTAACAGTCAGTGTCTGTTCCTTTAAAAAATGGTACTTTTTATCAATTCCCCTGATCATTTCTAAGATAATTTTCTATAGCCCATATTCCCCACTAAGAATGTGAAATTCCACATCTGTATTCATCTGGACAGTTTTTGAACTGAGACTAACACACAAAAGAAAGATTTGGGGCTATTTCCCTTAACAAAATGGCAGCCTAAAGACATCAAAGAAAAACAATCTCTTTAAATTTTCCTGCACAGATGTTGATGACACAAAGAGAAATTATCTTCAAAATAATCAGCAACACCATTAGCAATACCTTTGTTAATATTTACATAATCTAATGAAATGTTTGATCCTCAGTGCTCAATGAAGAATTTACCTCAATGGGATATAACTTATGAAGTTAATGCAATAACAGTCTAATATGCTCCACACAAATTTTAAAAGAGAAGGTAATTATTTTTAATTGCTCCAGGAAGGCAGGCCAAAGGAACTGACCATGCAATTGTATAAACTTACCACACACACACACACACACATACACCCACACACACCACACACATACCTCAAAGGAGCGGGGGATGAAACAGGCATTTTCATATCAGAAAAAAGTCAATCATCCATGCTTGAAAAGTAAGTCATTCAAGAGTGAGAAGGCCCCACAAGTTAAAAGAAAAACTATGTTGGTTAACAAGTATTTATGAAGTATGTGTACCTAACCAGCCCAATGTGAAATGCTTTCCCCACGAAATATGTGGTTCTCTGCAAAGAAAGCCCTTCAATAACACTTTTCCAACTCACCCATTTCTATTTCTCCCAGGGTTCCCTCTTAATCCACTTCAATCATAAATAAATACATAGAAAAATTTAAAATTACAGACAGTTCCCAACTTACAGCGATTCAATTTAGGATTTTTCAACTTTACCACGGTGCAAAAGTGATACTCATTCAGTTCCCTCCTTGACTTACAGTGGGGCTACATCAGGGGTTACATTCTGACAAACCAGCCATAAGTTGAAAACAGCACTTTCAACTTGTGGTATTTTCAACTTACAACGAGTTTATTAGGACATACCATCTAAGTCAAGGAGCATGTATGTATAAAAGTCTTTAAAAGAGAAAGCATAGAATGATATAGAACTGGGCAAATCTCGGAAGAGAAGAAATTTTTAAGAACAAAGGGCTCAGATAACAGGTCTTGTCCCTTCAATCTACTTGCCAAATTGCAACTAAAAGGATCACTCCATGAATCAAATCTGATAATAGTAATGAAAAATCAAATTTGATAATGATATTGATAAGAATGCTAATCAGAGCTTACACTTATTGAGTGCTCAGCATGTGCCAGGCATCATCATAAATACTACCTATACTGAACATTTTCTAATCATATCTGCCCTATGTTGACCGTCTTCATTGGCTTTCCATTGCCCTCAGGATAAAGTTCCCACTTTAACAGATCGTATAAGACTTTGCTTGACTGAACCTCTTTTTTAGCCTTTAAAGTCTAATTTCCCACTCTCTACGTTCCGAACATCAGCCGTCAAGGGCATTTTTGCTCCCTTTCGTCTTAGGATGAAATCCTACTTATTTTGAGAGTCTCAACTCCAATATCACTTTATAACTTTCTCTAAGGAGCTTTTCCTGTTCTTACATGTCCTGGTGAGTTGTCCCTGCTGTGCCAGAGCACCTGTGCTTGCTGCCATCAGTGCACTTATTCCAACATGCAATTCCCTGTGTACGTATTCTCCATCAGGCCACACATTCCATATGGACAGAGACACTGAATACCATGCTTACAGACTGTTCCCAGTAAGTATTTATGGAATTAGTAAATAGAGAAATAAATTCTCATTCCTATGTATTACATAAAGGGAGAGGAAGCAAAGGTGACTCTTTTTATCTGTTCGAAGCTCACCTTCCCTTAGCTGGGAGTATAGAATTCAGTCTCAATAGTGTTCATATCAGGTGAAGTCATCCTAGAGAACAGTTGGGTGTTTTCTCTGTAGTCTAGCACAGTGGTCTCCAAAATAGGCTAGATAGGATGACATTTAGTTATGCAAGAAAAAATATTTGAATGTTCCTTTATGGTTATATTTCTATAAAAATAAGTCATACGAGCATTTGCTGTGTGAATTGATGCTGGTGCCCACCCCAGATGTGTGTGTCAGACAGCCTTGAGTGGTGTGGTAAGCACTGGATCCTGGACAGGAAATGGTAATACACACATCACGCAATCACCACAGGTTACACGGACCAATAAAATGGATTTACAGAGCCTGTTACGTAACTTGAATGATACTAACTTCACAGTGTATATATCCTGTACAATAATTTAATGTTTTAAAATTGCTGCAAAAACTACAGATTGAAATTAATGCAAATTGCAAAAATGTCACAGATCCATGATGATACCAGTAATGTATAAGCTGGTTACTCTTCCTAGCAGAGTTCTTCAATAGCCACATTCCTAACCAAATTAAGGACAATATAATTTTACATGACAATAAGTTGGCCAAAAGTAATCAAAATTATTTGGTAACAACTACATTCATTATCATCAATGATAAATTTTGCGTGAGTGTTGCACCTTGATTTGTTAACTAATGAGAGTAACACATGTATATAATTTGTAAACAAACATGTATAGGTGTATGCTTGAAGGATTTTTTTTTAACTGAGGGGTGTTCAGTCAAAAGAGCTTTAAAGAACACTGATGCAGAAGGAACAAATATCTTCCTTCCTTACCATTCCACTTTCCACCCTGTCCCGGCCAACACTCTCAAAGCCTGAAGCTTGCTACTGCTTTCAATGCTGCTTTACGGTTCATCCGATTCTGTGATGCCTGCCAGTTTTTAATGCATCTCATCCAGGCCAACCCTCTGCTCCCTGCAACCCTGTGCAGAAGTCAAGCCGAATTAACGGAAAGCAGCTTTTAAGTCAAAACTTTAAGACGTTGGAGAAATATCTCCATTGGTTATTTCCTTCACATATTTATTAGAGCAAAGAATACACTAGCAATTCCTGAATACAATAAAATCTAAGCTATAATCCTGCTCTCTAGGAACTGGTTTAAAAAGATAGTATGCAAACTAATGTGAAGTTGTAAAAGATTGACTCAGGTCATGAGTGTCCAAATCTTCCTTCTTTTTCCTGACTTCAGGACAAGGAAGCAGGGCCTCCCCAGTGGTCTGGTGACTGGAGGTGAGTGTGGGCTCAGGAACATAATCCCAGATTTTTCACTGTGATATTCATTAGTGCCACTTTAAGGTCTTTCACTTCATCATACAAAGGGTGTCATCAAATTTCTCAAAAGCCAAAACTATCATTAGTTAATGCATTACATTTTATAGGATCTGGAATGAAACTGCCGGAGCTATCAATATACAAGGTTTTGATGATTTTACTGGAAATCTTAGAAATGGAACAGTTGTCAAAGAATAGAGGCATTCTTTGAGAGTTGTCCTCCAGGAGATTTTTAAGAGCTCCCCCTAAAATTTGACATATTAATGATCTACTATTCAACCCAACATTCCTTACTATGAAAATGTTTAAAGGAATTCACTCACCATTGTCCTTGTTAGTTGGAAATGAATGCTTATTGATCACAGGTATTGATCTACTACTTTAGATAAAAACAATACTTTTCAAAATACACTCAAAAGAGTTTAAGGACTAAAGCAAAAATGTAACTCACACTGGTTACTATGTGATTGATCACAACTGATTTTGCTGCCATAGAGCATAACTTACTATGACATTGCTTATCTGGGCTCCAGAGCCGGCCTTCATTGAACGGTGCGTTATGTATGAATGATTGATGTGGGTTTGAATATTTTGTTAGATTCACCTTTCAATCTATTTTACATAGCTGACTTACATAAAAGATGATTGCTACTCAAAATTCTTCAGGAGAAATGTAATAATTATAAATGTAAGTGATCTCTGGTGATTTTGTTCACCTGATAAGGCTAATGCCTGCTTTGTTTAGTCTGGCTCATTTAGGGAGTATTTTTCCAAATGAAATATCTTTGTTTTCCATGTCATAAATTAAAAAAAAAAAAAAAGTGGTTAAAACCTTGTGAAGGTCAGGAAATGGGAACAGCCAGGTATAAGTGAGTAGAGAGAAACTGTAAAAGATTTGTCCCTTGAGAACTGCAACATTTGAACTTTATATCCTGACCTACCTTAATTCGACCTCATTTATTCATTTCATTGTAACTAACTAAAATATATATTTTTAACATTTGCAGGGGATTAGATGAAAGCCCATGGAAATAGCAGTGGACATACAGTGATATAATGCCTCTCCATCACATTACGGGACGTGAATTCATGATCTCTTTGTCCACGTAAAAACAGGGTTTGACAATATAAAATGACAGCTGTTTTCATCTAGCTTTTCTTCCTAGTCAGTCTATTTCACACAACAGTCCATCATTAAAGATCATTACTGTATTACCATTGTTAACAAGGAAGAATAAAGCCTACGCCTTTGTCTTTCTTAGATATAATAAGTCTTACGGAACAAGAGTACCCTAAAGGCCCTTCGCTTCTAAAAATGATTAAACTTCATTCAAATCACAGCCTGTAACCCACTTCTGGGCATAGTATCAAAGTCAGCTCCATAGGTGTGATCTAAGGCAGTATACTATTCCTGCCTCAGGTTTTGCGCAAGAGTAGTTTGCATGCATTATCCTCAAAGAACAGATTGCCTTTTACCAAAATCCTATGCATTTTGGCACTTGGTGAGTGTCTTAGATGGCATTAACTGTAAAACATTTCTTTTTACATAATTATGGCTTTGTTTTGAGTGTGTGCTAAGATGGTTGTAAAAGTTTTAAATGTGAAGGGCTTCGAGAATAAGAGAAAATCTTTGAGCAAAAATGAAAGCCTGTTGTTAACAATTAAAGTTTAAAAATTTTCTGACAGTCTTTCAAAACTTAAAAAAAGCTCTATGTGATTATTTTAATAATTGTTCCCCAAATTATACCATTATTGGAAATGTATAGGAAATACAAGTTGTGATGATTGCAAAACACCTGGAGAATTAGAGCTATTGTTTTCTGGGCATATTTATGTTGCAATAAGACAATCTTTGTCAATAACTGATAAAAATAAATGCAGAGAGACCTGGTGTTCATTCTAATAATGAGAAATCCTTCCCAGTACTCAGAAAAGGTCTTTGCCTCAAGGCATTTACTCAGATTCCTGAATCCACCATCCTTGCCATGAATGTGTTAATTGACATGCTTGTATAAATTTTAGTAAAGCCATAATATTTTTGCATGGCAACTATTAAAAATATTTTTTCTCTTAATTTCACCAGGGAGGCTGAGACTCTGAATTTTTCCCCCTTGCAGGAGGGAATAATTTAGATTTTCTTCCATCCCTGTCAGAAGTTGAACAGACGAACAAAACAGATTCTTCAGAGACAATTTTACACAGAGTTACATCCATCCAATTCAATTATAAATTAAATTGACTAACGAACCATAGCTCATTATGGGAATCAATTACTCAGAACTGTCTTTGGACCAAAAATGTGGAAAATAAAAAATAATGGTCATACTTCAATATACCAGATTGTCAACGTTTGAAAGCTCTGTTTTTCTCTAGCTTGGCATAGTCCAACGCCAAAAAGAAATGATAATCATTTGTTTTACTGCTCCTAGAGATGTTCTCATTTTATGAAGACTAGTTAATTCTTGAGTTTTGATCTCTTTGGGACGAGTACCTCAGGCTTTTCTGAGATGACAGGCCAACCCTGGAGTCATGTAATCGCATGGGGATCTTTCAGATCAACTTATGCAAATGTGTTATTAAAAGGAGCCCCATTTTAGCCTCTAGTGCCACCCAAGCAATAAGAGTCAAAAAATCTTGGGAGGTCATGTTAGAAGCATTTTATTAATAAAATGATTCTGGTAACAGGGTAGGGGACGCCATAACTCTCTGGAGTACTTTCAGTCCAATTGTTTGGTAAAAGTAAACCCATTGATAACTCAATGGCTGCCTTATTTACCGAGCAGTAGGGGATAATGAAGGAACAATATTAAGGTAGTAACACTTTAAAGTCTTTCTCCTTTTGAAGTCCACAGCCCAGAAATTTTCCATCTGCTACAATGAACAAAAAACTGTTCTGTTTTGAACATCTGTAAGTAAAGGTGACATGCATGAACACATACATATACCAGTATAGGGGACATGTCTTACACAGTACAGAAGTCTGTTGCCCACTTAACATGTCATGATAAGGTGGCCAAAGAACTGTGCTACGACATTTTTGGGGGGAATTGAACTACCAAAAACTCCTTAATTTTGCTTTTCCACTTACACTTTGTATTCACTCGTATTTGGAGAGTAGTGAGAATATTTCCAACTCAAGTGCTCACCTAAAGAAGTGAGATCTCTTTTAAAAAAATACTACTATGTATATTTTTCTTTTTGAGACAGAGTCTTGCTCTGTCACCAGGCTGGAGTGCAGTGGTGCAATCTCGGCTCACTGCAACCTCTGCCTTCTGGGTTCAAGCAATTCTTCCGCCTCAGCCTCCCGAGTAGCTGGGACCACAGGCACATGCCACCACACCCGGCTATTTTTTTTTTTTTTTTGTATTTTTAGTAGAGACAGGGTTTCACCATGTTGGCCAGAATGGTCTCGATCTCTTGACCTCATAATCCACCCGCCTCAGTCTCCCAAAGTGCTGGGATTACAGGCGTGAGCCACCGCGGCCGGCCACTATGTATATTTTTCTCATCCAATGGAGCCAAAAGGAAATTGTTTACTCAGGAAAGCTGTACTATACATGAAAACAAGTTAATCCACATAAACATGTAACTCAGCATCATTTTGCTTAGAACCTCATACTTTAAAAACATCAGTTTCCTAAAATGGATTAAATTTGACTTTGTTTCACTGAAACATTTTTTTTGAAACATCAGACATAAAAGAAAGTGGGTGGAAAATTTCAAATGCGTTTTTTGGCTGATAATGAAGAGAGGGACAGAGTCTTCCTCATTTATTTACTTTTTTACCATTAGAACAAGGGGAAAGAATAATTGCATTTACCATTATGTTCAACAATAAGGAGGAATGGATCTGTAATTAGAAATATAAGCATTTAATAAAACGTCTCTTGAAACAATAATTTCAATTAGTTGGACCATAGTTCAGGAACTTGGGTTCAGGATTCAGAACTAAGAGTTCAAAGATTACATGTGTTTTAGTTTAATGATTTAAAAGGAAGTTTGGTTACTTTCTACAATAAATAACACAACTCAACTCATTTTTTAATTGCTTTCTCTTTTGTTAACAGCTCAAGACTTGGGTCAGGCCTGGATTCAAATCCTGATTCTGTTCTTTAGTATCTGGAAGACAATGGGCAAGTCAGCTTCTCAAATCCCAGTTCCTAACCTTTAAAACTGGAATAATAATAGTACTTACTTTCTAGTGTCCTTAAGAGAATCAAATAACATAGTGCATGCGGAGTTCTTAACACAATGTCTGGCACACAGTAAGACTCAATACATGTTAGCTATTATTCCTGACATGGTTATTTTTATTTTATAATTCCAGAATACGCAACAGCACAATTCACAACCCAAATGGAAAAGAATATTCTCTCTTTTCACTCTATTCTCAGGCACTTTGTTAAAACTGCACCATGCCCTATTTCTCAAATGGCTAGCCAATGCAGGCCATGAGTGGTTTTTAAGGCTGTGTGCCTGTACTGGAGTGGCGACCCAGCACTTGTGGCTGGTCTTCAGCAGACTCCTGTGGAGCACACGGTGCAGTGCCTTTTTTCGGGCCCCTCATCCTCCAAGAAGCTCCCTCACTACCCAGTCCTTGGCCACATCCCCAAACTAAACTGTGCTCAGGAGGTCACCCCTCAAGCATAGGACCATCACATAGAATCACTACCAACTGTGGGATGGCTTCTCTGTAGGCTATAAATACGCAGAACTGGGAAATCAGATGAATACTTCTGATAATTTGTCAGAATTTTGAAGACATGCCTCTTAAAGGTCTCAAGCGTCATCTAAGAGTGCATTGCATGAATATTTTGCTTGTGAGCCTACATTTGACAGAATATTAGTGTTATCAGAAGTAAATACCTTTCTCTTTACTCCTTCATGTAGCGATAGGCAAAGAATCCAAGTTTGAGAGGCTGAAATCAGACTTGCATTATTTTGCAGTCCTTTTTGGCAAAGCCTTCTGCTGTTTTAATTTTAACCAATTAGAAGAGCCAATCTTCTTTTATTTCAGCAATGTATTAAAAGATATCACATTCAAAGGCTGGACATGCCCGCAATTAATTACTGGTGTCCGGCTAAAGGTCTACCATGAGCTATTGCCATGACAACCTTTAGAAGGCCTTGGCCCACCTGTTGCAAGATAGAAACAGCATTAGGCAGTTGGTTCCTGCACTTGGCCTCCCTCTGGCCTATGGGGAATTCGTACTAATTAGAATTAGTTGTCCTTCTGTAGTCCAGCTCCTGACACAAATTGCATTCTGTAGCTTTTTGTTCCACTTGAGTTCACAGACAAAATAGCCCATGCCATGTCTGAAATGAAGCAAGGCAATATAAAAGGATTTTATGTAATTGGCTAATATACTTTAACATTTTAACTAATATCTTCAGTGTTGATTTCTTGGAAGGAGCTTGTTTGCTTTCTTCTCCTTTGACTCAATAGTTGTTTATGATCATACAGGATATAATTTTAATATGGCTTATTAGGGTGTCATTAACCCATTGTCAGGCTCAACTGCACATAGAACAAAACAAGTGACCTTTAAAAATGATAGTTTGAAATGGCCCCATGGTGATGGTGAAGAGAAGTACAAACAAGAGAGAAAACGAAAGGACACTTTCTCACGTCTCACTAAAGAAAAACTTTATTGAAAACAAGAGCCCGTGGAGGAAGAGTCTTAATGAAATGGAAAAGCCTGACAATGAAAGAAATTATTAGGATGTTAGCATGTGCAGCTTTGCTGGGAAGACAGGTCCACAGACACTGCGAGATCCAGCAGGATTCAGCCACAGGACACACAAAGGGAGACTTGAGAAACACTCACGGCACTTCCGCGGTAGGACTGACTTCTAAGATATGCTCTCAGGTTAACATTAGGCAGGAAGTGAGGAAATGCCACAAGTGCTTTACCTTACTACATCTTACTATGCAGAGGAAGACACTAGCTGCGACAGTGGAACAATGTGATCTAAGAAGTACATCTTTTTTTTTTTTTTTTGAGATGGAATCTTGCTGGAGTAAAGTGGTGCGATCTCGGCTCACTGCAACCTCGCCTCCCGGGTTCCAGTGATTCTCCTTTGTGTAATCCTGCGTAGCTGGGATTTCAGGCACGCGCCACCATGCCCAGCTAATTTTTTTGGTATTTTTAGTAAAGATGGGGTTTCACCGTGTTAGCCAGGATGGTCTCCATCTCCTGACCTAGTGATCCACCTGCCTCTGCTTCCCAGAGTGCTGGGATTACAGGTGGGAGCCACCGTGCCCGGCCCCCAAAAGTATAATCTTTCCATAGAATCGCTTTAGTTATTTCTAGAAATGGTAAAACTCCAAAATACAGAGCCAAATTGGTAATGTTAAGAATTCCTGTTAGATTTTTCAGAGATGAAGGAGCCTGGCAGCCTCAATGTGTCCAGCGCATTTTATTTCTAAGCTGGAAACAGCACTTGAAGCTGTGCTTCCCCTCTCTAGGTACCCAACTTTCCAAGTAGTCCTGAGACAAATGGGTCTCATGTATTTTACTGTCTCTCTATACAAGAAGATTTCTAAGCCAAGGGTCTTAATCTTCCCACAAACAAGCAAGATACCATTTTATTTTATCAAAAGAGACCAGTAAAATCTAAGACAGTGTTTCTTTCAGGATAGATGTGTTCTTGGTTGAGGACTGTTGCAAAACCACCATTTGCTTGTTCACGAAAAAGGAAATGTAAGTAAATGTAAGTCGTTTTAAAATAAAATCTATACACATCCCAAATTCATTCTCTAAGCTTCCATATCAACCTCATATTGTTCAGAATGGGACTGAAGCCAAGAACAAATATCTCTCTTCCTTTCTCTGACTTTGAATCTGAATTCTGAAATGATAAGAGGTACTTTAAAATTCTTAAAATAGATGGATTTAGGAATGTCGGAGCCAAGGTAGAGCCTAGTTACTCATAGATAAGCCAGAACTGCCTTCGTGAGTATATTAAATGTAAAATGTATAAAATGTGCAAAATGTGCAAGAAAAAATCACTAAAAAGTCCAAAGAAATTTTGAAGTCTCATTTTAACTGAGAAAATTACCTATCTTTTCAGTCTTTTGTGTGATATTGTAAAGTATTGTAGAACTACTTGGGAACAACAAGAAAGCCATTCTTTAGAAAACAAGAACCTTCCAGATGAAAATGCCAATGTGTTTATCAGGGAATAGGCCTTTCTACATTTTCTGGGTGCTGCACAATTTAAGTTTTTCTTTGTAAAATTCTCTTTTGTCTTGAGCCATTAGGGAGGAAACAAAAAAAGTTTTTCACTCCGGCATCTACAACAGAGAACACTAATAATTATAATAAACATAGAAATGAAAACTAACCACAAAACACAATACAAACCACTTTCTACCCCCATTTGAATAGGCCAGATTAGTTCATTGACTTGCCAGCGTGACCAAGATGAACAGTCTGCAGAAAATTCTCCGTGGGATTGCCAGAGTATAAAATGGGCAACCCTGAAACATGATTCAGTTCATCCTAACGCTCTTACAGAATTGCTGAATAAAAACAGAGGTTCCATGAAGATGCAACACTGGTCTCTCTCTAACATTCTCTGTGTTAGTGGTACTGCTTTGGAAATCAATTCACATTTATATGAAGATTTATTCCCGGAGTCACCTCTTTCAGCCAGCCTTTTCTGCTCTTTCCTCCTGCTACTCCCAAATATGGATGAAGTGCCCCTTGATGTTCTCTTGTGGCAACATGAGCTTGCCTCCAGCTTATCTTTTTATGTTTTCATGGGCATTCCCTCCAACCTATAGGTTTCCAAAGCAAACTACATCCCTCTTCCCGTGAATACCAAGTAAGTCACAGAAATTAGTTTTACTAAAAGGGAGCCAATAAGAGCTGAAAAAAAAATTCTTACCAATGTTCTGTAATCTTCTGTTTATGTGCCTGCTTCCCCTAATGGTCTTGAGGGAATGTGTTCTCTTTCCAGGTCCACGAGGGGACGTAGTTTTAAGGGCAAGAATTTCCCAGGACCATGCCTCCCTCCCATCTATCTCCATCCGGGAGATTTTACGGTTTATGTTTGAATTTCGTGGGCGCCGGAAGAAACTAAAAGTCAGTCACTCCAGCGGAAGTTCTAAGGAACTCCTTTCATTGGCCCAGGGTATTGAAGAAGGTGGGGGTTCCTCCCAGGATAAAAGTCTATGTCTACACACCTGCCTGGATTTCCCCTCTGGAATCCCCTTCCACACTCTTCGTGGAAGTCTTTCTCTTCTTCTCCTTTTCTTCTCTTTTCTCTACCTAAATAAAATCATCTTTCTGCAACACTTCTTGGGTCCAATATTTACTTTTACAAGTGTGTGGCGCACCTGCAGTGGTCCCATCGCTTATTCTTAAGAAATCAGAGACCAGAAACCTACAGCATTCTCTTGGAGTAGCCGTGCCTCACCAGCACCCAAGAAAAAACCCGGTTACAGTCTACGAGTATTGCCAGGCAAAATGTGGAAACCCCTAATACCTACCATCATGCCCAGCACACAAAAGGTACCTAATAGCTGTTTGATGAGTGAATAAATGCATGCATGAATATGTTTCATTATATTCTGAGCATCACGATAAAAATAGCAGTTACCTTGACATTTAGGTTTACTCTGCCTGCTTCACAAATTGAGTGGAGCAAGCCCATTTCAGAGGCATTTCAGTGAAGAATTTGTTCTTTGGCAAAATGCTGCCAGCAGTCAACTTCTCAGAGAAGTCATGCCTACCTGGATAATAAAGTGTTTACATTAACAAACAGTATCTTTCCTTTTGGTCCTGACAGAGTTCATGGCTCTTTTTCTTATACAAGCTCTTTGCCTTCTAAAGATACCAGAAGAGGAAAGTGAAGAATGGTCTGTAAAGCCCAAGAGAGGAACAATGGTAGAGTCAGGGAGGTCTGAGGTCCCTATGAAAACTGTTGGAGATTTGCCTGAACAACAAAGCACCAACATTTATTCCTAGGTTTGATTGTTCATGGTGACCTGAAAATTTTCTTCTACTTACTTAAGAATGGGTCTTAACTATTGTGTAACATCAGGAAAAACTTAAGCCTTAGCCAAAAGTCACATTTGCAGTAATCCTGGGTGGAAAACTCCATAACCAAACACAATGACCTCTTAATTTTTGTTTCCAGCATTCCTGAGTTCTGGAACACGCTTAGACCCTGACATGGTCACTCCAAGTCAGAGTGAAAGGCAAAGAAAAATGAGACTTCTTGTTGTTGGCAGGCAGTTCCAAGGCCTGGTGTCTCTCCATGTAGCTAGTCTTTTTGATATGACCTTTCTTCGAATTTCTTTACTTTTAAATCACCAAGGCATTTCTCTGAAAAGTCATGTACTTCAAAAGGCCCCAAAGCAAATGTAAAGGAAAGAATAAAATCATTTATCAAAATCGTAAGAATTTGTAATTCATAATAGGCAAGAGGCAATTTAAGGAGATAGTTTTCTATCCCTGACACTGCTGTCAAAATAAATGTGGGATGGATAATTATAGCAATGAACAAAATAGATCATTTTACTTTGTCATGAGATAAGGTTCATTCCGATTTCTGATTAAGAGAAGATCAATACCAAATGCTTTTCCTTCATAGCTGTTTCTGATTATAAATTTTGACTAGGTATTCATATTAGCTTCCTTACTAATTGACTTGCGTTGGGAAAAATATGTATCAACATTCATATGCTTCACCTACAACTCTCAGCTCTTTCCTGCCAACCTCCAGTCCGTGGTTCTTTTACCTACTCAGCAAAGGTTGTTTCTATTATGTTCTACTAAGTCATACACAAAAGTGTTAGGGCCCAGAATATCTTTCAGATGAAGGTCTTAGCTTTCGTACTAAAAAATAACGATCCTTGAAGAAGTCCTGGGCTTGAGTTCTGTTTGATTTTGGTCACCCAGGAATCACATGATCCAGCAGCAAATGAAATTCCTCTGGCAAACAAACCAGGAGTGATGATGACCTCCGAGTCATAGTTTAATCATCATTCGGCCAATCAAGGAATTGATGTTTTGTTATACTAATAAGCTTGGAGATGAGGGGGCATACACATGCACAATCTGTCTGTTGGGGAAGTCTTGGCATCAGTGTAGTCTGCAGTGAGGATCCAAAAGCACCGTAAATGGGAAGAAGAAAATATACATGCTGCATTTCTTTAGTAATGGAGTAATTTGATAACCTCATGCTTAGATGCTTATAGCATCTATGACTATGTGAACAGTTTGTGCCAACTGCACCTTTTAAAAAAAGAGAATAGATGAAAGACTTTAGTGATCAAAGCTTGGTGGGAAGTGAGAAATGTGCCATAGCAGCGGAAGCCAATGGTTCTCCTCTGGTAGCCTATCAAAATAAGTTGTGACAGAGTCTGCACTTCTTAAGTGGCTGGGCAAATTTGAGTAACTTACATCAATTCTTTTGACTCAGTTTCCTTTTCAATAATTGTCTTAAGATGACAAATAGATCATTGGCAGCTCTAATATTCAGTAGGTTTGTGATTTTTATGAGGGCCAAGATTGGCAGTGGCTAACCTAAGAAAGACAAAGACTTGAATGTTTTTCCCCATGTGAAATGCTAAGCTTTCTAGTCAAGATTATACAGAATCTTTTTTTTAAGTAGAAAGAGGGGGGGAAAAAAAGAAAATAAGATGAAAAATCACTGTACTAGTTAGCTATTGCTGCGTAACAAATCACACCAAGACTGACTTCAAACAATAAGCATTTATTATTTTTCATGAGTTTACAAATCAACCAGATAGTTGGCTAATCTGTCCAGGCTCAGCATATCTTACTGGGGCATTTTTATTTGTTTGTGTCCATCTGGTAAGTTGACTGAGAGCTGCTGGCTTAGAATAGCCTTCCTCATGTGTGGCATTTGGCTGGATGTTAACTGGGGAAACAAAGGTAACCAAGCCATGGATCGCTTATCATCCCCCCGGCTGGATCAAACTTGCTCCTTCTTGAGGTGTAGGCTCAGAATTTGGCTCACTTTTGCCATCTCTCTCTCTCTCTTTTTTTTTTTTTTTTTTTTTTTTGAGACAGAGACTCACTCTGTCACCAGGCTGGAGTGCAGTGGTGCAATCTGAGCTCACTACAATCACTGCCTCCCAGGTTCAAGCCATTCTCCTGCCTCAGTCTCGTGAGTAGCTGGGATTACAGGCATGCGCCACCACACCCAGCTAATTTTTGTACTTTTAGTAGAGATCGAGTTTCGCCATGTTGGCCAGGATGGTCTCGATCTGCTGACTTTGTGATCCGCCCACCTCAGCCTCCAAAAGTGCTGGGATTACAGGCATGAGCCACCGTGCCTGGCCCACTTTTGTCATCTTCTATTGGCCAGAACATGTCACAAGACCAGCCCAGATACCAGAAGTGGGAAAATAAAGCTCTACTCTTGTAGAAGGAGCTACCAGGTCATATGACAAGGCCATGGCTGCAGGGAGAGGTGAATAAGCATGGTCATTTTTCATGGAATCAACCTAAATACCTATCAGTGGGGGACTGGATAAAGAAAATGTGGTACATATACACCATAGAATACTACGCAGCCACAAGAAAGAATGAGATCATGTCCTCTGCAGCAGCATGGATGGAGCTGGTGGCCATTATCCTAATCCAATTAACACAGGAACAGAAAACCAAATGCCGCAGGTTCTTTCTCATAAGTGGGAGCTATACATTAAGTATAAATGGAAACAAAGACGGGAACAACAGACACCAGGGCCTACTTGAGGGTGAGGGGTAAAAGGAGAGTAAAGACTGAAAAACTACCTATTGGGTATTATGCTGATTACCTGGGTGACAAAATTATCTTACATCAAACCCCCGTGACACACAATCTGCCCATGTAACAAACTTGTACATGTACCCCTTGAACCTAAAATAAAAGTTGGAAGGGAAAAAAAAAGTTGGTCATCTTGACAATCAACCCACCACAATCACCAGTAATGTTTTGATGGGTTGCTATATGTAGACTTGTTTTCAGGTGTGAGGATACAGTGATAACCAAGATCTACTCTTCACTTTGAAGAAAACCACAGTTTAGAGTTGGGGAAAGAACCAGACACCACGAATTAAAACGCAATGTAATAAATATTATAACAAATTAAAATGGGGCAACTCCTGCCCAAGAAACTCAGGGAAAGCTTCCCAGAGGTGGTGATATTTGAGTCAGGTCTAGTTCAGAGCGCTATCCCAGTTCCTTACACAGTGCCTGGCTTACACTAAGCACTCAATAAATATTTGATGAATAAATAATGAAGAAGGAGTTGGCATAAAGAGAACGAGAAGAAGATCATCTCAAGGAGTAGAAACAGCATGCAGTATGAAAAAAAGACTTAACATTTCATCTCTAAGAATATTTGTGTTTCCAACAAATGCTGAATGCTTGCTGTGGGCTAGACAATGGGGTTAAGGAATATGGATCCTTGAGAGTGCAGGAGAGATGATATTCCTATATTTATACTCTCCCTAGTGGGAAAAAATATCCTTACCTCTTTCAACTCCATTTCCTAGCCACACCGCAGCTATCACCTTCCATGTGATCAAATCAGTGTGGACGAACTCAGTGAAGGTATGAGCCAGCTGCATCTGCTGGGCTGCTTGGGGACACATGCTCAGACTTCAGGATGTACTGATTCAATAGCAGCCAGGTTGATCCCTAGTTACTTCATCAGAAGTTCTTGTTTGTATTCCTCTTTCAATATAAAATGCTCAAAGTACATAATCTGTGAGTAATGCTACTGGCTGGGATCCTAGACTATCTTGGAATACTGTCTAGATTTTATGGAAGCCCTACATATGTCCCAGGACATGTACAGGCCTGAGATAGTTTTTTTTCAGATCTTGTAAATACGTCAATGCTCTTCTAAATGGTGTGGACAGGTTCAACCTTAATTCTTTCGGATCTACTGCATATCTTTAGGGTTAGTTGTCAAAGTCAAAATGACATAAAAAGGGTTGCAGGATATTTGGCTGGTTAAAGGATCTTTGTCAGTGGGTGCCAAAATCCTGCGTTTAGGGTTTTCTCCATGTGTATAATACCCATTCAAAGTGGTAAGCTTATGAGGCCTTATCAAACATACCCAGAGTAGCCCGTAAAATATAGAGACTGAAAGTATTAAATGTCCCTAAGTTTGCCTTTGTGGATTCTATTAGGCTTATCTCGACTTCTTTTAAAGGCAACAGATGAAAGTTCATTTCCACGGGCCAAAATACAGATGACTGTTCTTTGTACTTAACTTTGTAATACTAAATAGATATCCATGATGTTCCTATAATTAATAACAAGTAGGAAACAGGTAATGACCAATTAGAATGGACATATGGAGACCCCAAGTGTGCCCATCATTAACCTTTAGTTGTTGGGTGGCAGGGAGCTCCAGAGGAGGAATGGGGTGCTCCAGTGGCCAGGATGGTGTGGGTAGGGGGAGTGTTTTGGTGGTTCCTGGCTTCTGCTCTTGACTCAGCATCACAGTCGGCATTGGGCTACAAGGGCACACTCCTGTGCCCCTCTGACAAATACCTACCTCTTTGGTTTCCTGGGCCCCTCTGATGAATACCTACCTCTCTGGTTGTGACCAATCATACTCAAACTATACTTTAAGATTGCTAATTTCTCAAATTTAGGGATAAGGCTAGTGGTAGTTGTGTACAAAGTAACAGAAAATTATTTGCCTTTATTTCAAGTAACACCAATCAACCAATCTTTTTTATTGCAGGGAAGAAATTAGACATTCAAGACCAGGATGGGTAACAAATAGTTATATGAAGTCAGCTTTCTAAATGTGTCCTTAAAATGAAACCACTGCCAAACAAATGTAAAACCAGACTTTGCATTGGGGTTAACAATATCAATATTTCCTTTTCTTATCCTTCCATTTCTCCCCTATATCCTCTGATTCTCTCAGCCCAGCTCTCATTAACTTGTATGACTTGAAGTCTGGAAGTTTGAGCTCTAGAAATGCCAGCATGTAGTAAAGAACTTGTGAAAAACAATCAAGGATCCAGTCTGGTGCAGGCATTGGGCTTCATTTCCATGTTGTTGTTTTCCTGGCCTTTAAAGGCAAATTCTTTGCTGATGCAGTAAGACTGGAGACAGATAAACAGAATGAACCTTATTTTAAACACCGTAATGATAATAATTTAATCAAATGTGATTTGCTTTAAATAAATTCTTTATTGGCCCTTTCATTTTGAAAAGTGGCCATGGGCATGATTTTCTTTTTTGTTTTTAATGAGAGAGGAGATAAATGATCTTATTTGTAGGAGCAGAAGACTAATGATGCTTATTCCCACACTCTGTTTCGTGGAACTGTCAGCCCCGCCCCCCCCCCCGCCCCCCGCCGCCATTACAATTGACTGGCCGGAAACTCCAACTTCCTTGATAAAGCCAATGGCAGCATTGGACCTGGTCTTTCCCCCAAACCTTGAGAAGTGGCATTTGCTATGGTTTGTAAATGGTTTGTTTGTCCCCCACCAAAACTCAGGTTGAATTTGATCCCCAATGTTGTACTGTTGGGAGGTGGGGTTTGTGGGAGGTGTTTGGGTCACAGGGTGGATCCCTCATGAATGCTTTTGTACCCTTCTCCAGGTAGTGAGTGAGTTCTCACCCTGATGAGACTGGGTTAGTTCCCTCAATAATGGATTCGTTTCCTTGAGAGTGAGTTTTAGAAAGCCAGAACCCTTTGGGTTTTCTTTCTTTGCACGTGTCCACCACCCCTTTGACCTTCTCCACCATGTTTTGACCTAACAATGGCCCTCACCAGAAGCTGAGCAGATGCTAGAACTATGTTTATTGCACTTTCCAGCCTGCAGAATGGTAAGCCAAATAAACCTCTTTTCTTTATAAATTACCCAGCCTCAGGTATTCTTTTATAACAACATAAACCAGACTAAGACAGTTTTTACCAGCCAGATAAATATTAACATTTAAACAGTGCCTAATTGTTTGTAATACACTGTCACTACCATACTTTCCTTCATAATGTATTAGTCCCATTTCACAGATTAGACACTTAGAGTAAAATTCAGTTACCACTGACTTTTGGTAACACTGAGACTTGAACACTGCCCTTCCATCTTCATGTTCAAGCTCCCTCCTCCACACGATGGCAGATAGTGTGTTAACATAACTAGCTTAGGCAGTCCAGGTTGTAATTGCGAAAAGAACTGAATCCTGTTCATTCCTAAACCCAGACTTCTCACACCACAGACGATCTGAAAAAGAAAATGTAAATAAATAAACAAGTCACCATTAAACCTGCAAACTTGCTTGGTGAACAGACTTTGTCAGGATACTGAGTTGGAATTATTTGAATTAGAAAACTTCATTTACTCACACCTAAGGGTATCTGTAATTTAAGAGGTTTATGATTGTAGAAGTGCCTATTGCTACCTTCTCCAACAAAGGGAATATTGTTTCCAAACAATGTACAAATACAGGACTGGGCCATCATGAAAGCATGTACAGGCTGTTAAAGAACTTTCCTTCTGCTGGAACCCAAGGTTCATGGAACTAAGTGTCTATATTTTATACTTACCTTTATTTGAAAGACTTGCTTTCCCAAAAACAAACTCTTTACACTAACTTAATATTGGGAATTCCAGACACTCAAGCCACCGACCCAATCAAGAGGGCCATAGATTGGTGAAATGTGTTAATAATGCCAGATTACATTTGTGATTCCTTAAAATTGATTACTAAACAAAGAACAGTGTTAGGAAAGGGGCTAGGATAAGAGTAGGAAATAGATGAGGGCATAAGTTGCAATAGATTCTGCCTACTCATGCACCTTCAACAGCCCCTTAAAAACTGCTTTGAAAAAGAAAAAGGTGACTAGTAAATTTATTTATGCTTTTTAAAAGGCACTGCCAATCCCAATTTATCAGTTACTGTCTTGTGACAATTTATTCATTGTTCACTGTTAGAAGCCAGAAGTTACATAGAGACGCATGATTGGTGATAGCTTCTCTATTTCAATATGGAATAATAGAGATAACACAGTGCCCAAAAGCTCTGCAGCCGACTTTTTGTCTGCTTTGTCTCTTTTCATTACTCTATCAGAATCTTCATTTAATATAATCCAAAAAAGCAAGGTAATTGCTTCACTTATCGGTTATCATCGCTCTCGCATACTTATCATGTCAAAATTATTTATGTGGATAGGCCAGGTTGATCTTGCTGCATTCAGAAGCTTAAAATTTGAATAACTGTTCTGCCAGTTAGGTTATCAAAATTGCAGCATAAGCAATGAGCTTCTCTTTTCTGGATATGAGAGTAAGAAAAAGGCACAGCCTCCTAGATGTGCTGGTGGGAAGGGGAGGCCTAGGCTAGGGTAGCACTCAGAACCAGCTTTTCTGGTAAAAGGAGAGAAGACATGTACACAGAATGAAGAGAGCAAACTGGAAGATCCATTGTGCAGGTCTTTAAAAAAGTAAATGAGAAATGAAGCCAACTGGACTCTGCCTTTCCGTGTTTTTCCTCAATTGTCCCCAAAATAATTAATACAATTATTCTGAAAGTCAAAAAAAACAGTTCAACCTGGGTCTTTATCTACTCCTCCCCTTTTAAAATCTCCACAGCTGAGTGTTTCAGTACTTTTTTTTTCTTGTTAATCATTTGTCAATTGTCAAGTGTTTTGTCACTTTGAAGACACATTAGGCTAACATGAAATGTGGCAGGTTTTCCGCCTAGAAGCAAACATTTATTTCTACAAAATAATTTTTGTTAGATAAGCCTTGTTTTGAGGCATCTGAGTCTCTCTCTCTCATACAAATCTTGATGGTAAAAAGAAATTACTTTAGAGTGTTTATTTCCAACATCAACATCAGAGACTACAGCTCTATTGGCAGAGAATGGTTAAGTAAACGTAAATTTTGATTCTTGCCAAATTTTGCAGAACTCTTGGTGAGAGTTTCAGAACCAATGGGAACTTTTTATCCTACTTCTTCCAGAGTCACTAACCCTCTCCCAGATTTTCTATTTTGAAATAGTGTTCGAGAAAGTCATCTTGGTACGCAGTGGGACCTTCTCATATTCAGTCAGTCATTCTCATACCCAGTCAGGGAATGCCTAGAGTTGATGAATACTATTATCATGATTACCTTAACACCGTCGTGGGCTACCTAGTAGGTACTTTGTAACATTTTCAAAATTCTATCAATGTGATCAATCATTTTAAAATTATTTACTAAATCCTGACATATGAGTAGCTAAGATCAATAACAAAAATTTCTCTGAACTAATCGTCAATTTATTTCTTAATATACACCTATTCAATCATTTGTTATAGCTTTCATTCCTCACTTATGGCGGTTTGTCAGGAGCTGGAACCACGAGAACACCTAGGTTATATTTGTGTTTTCTTTTATTGCTGTTTTGGTAAATTTTCTAAAAATAAGGTGAAGAATATATGCTTAAAATCTAGTGTTTATATTAAACTCCTGCTAGTTATTACTATTACAGACATTAGAACTGAAAGTGAGGTAGTTCTTAAGACCTTTAAAATTCCTTCCCAACTCTGAGATTCTATTCTTCTTTAAGAATATGATGCAGCCATACACGGTGGCTCATGCCTGTAATCACAGCATGTGGGGAGGCCAAAGTAAGAGCATCGTTAAGGCTAGGTGTTCAAGATCAGCCTGGGCAATATAGCAAGATCCTTTCTCTCCAAAACACTTAAAAATTAGGGAAGAGGATGCACAGAAAGATAGCCAAATAGAAGCCTCCACCAATCATCCTCCCTACAGAAACACCAAACTGAACAACTATCCACTCTCAGCTGAGTGATCACAGTACCTGGTTTTAAGTTCATATCATTGAAGGAAGTACTGCAGAGAGTAGGAAAGTCTTGCATTGCTGACTCCACCGTTTCCCCATCCCCCAGCAGTAGTTGTGTGGCATGGACAGAGAATCTGTGTGCTTGGAGGAGGGAGAGAACAGTGACTGTGGGACTTTGCATTGGAACCCAGTGCTGCCTATCACAGCAGACAGCAACACCAGGCAGAACTCAGCCAGTGACCATGGAGGAAGCATTTAGAGTCATCCTAGCCAGAGGGTAATCGTTCATCCCAGTAGTTGGAGTCTGAATTGTGGCAAGCCTCATCACTGAAGGCTAAAGTGTTCTGGGGCCCTATAAAAACTTGGAAGGCAGTCTAGGCCACAAGGATTGCAATTCTGGGGCAACTACTAATGCTGAGCTGAGCTCAGAGGCACTTTACTTGACTGACACATAAGCTAGTGAGACACCAGCCAGGCTGGCCAAAGGGGTGCTTGCACCACCCCTCCCTACAGCCAAGACAGCACAGCTTACAGCTGTGGGTGAGATGCCTTCCCTCCATTTGAGGAGAGGAGATGGGAAAGCAAAGAGAACTTTGTCTTGCAACTTGTATACTGGCTCTGCTATAGCAGGAAAGGGTACCATTCCAGACCCTAGCTCCCAGATGACATTACTAGCTACCTTGAAGGGATGGACCCAGTCCTGGCAGGATTCATTACCTGTTGACTAAAAAACCCTTGGGCCCTTAATACTCAGCAGTGGTTCCAGGCAGTACATGCCATGGGCCTTGGGTGAGATGCAGGCCCATGCTGGCTTCCGGTGTGGCCGGGTGCATTCCCAGCTGTAGTGGCTATGGGGAGATACTCTTGCTTGAGGAAAGGGGAGGGAAGAATAAAGGGAAATCTGTCTTGCAGCTTAGGTATTAAGTTGGGTAGAGCACTGTGCTGGTTCTTGGAGTCCCTGAGTCCAGGCCTTGACTTGTAGATGTCATTTGTGGACCAGCCCTGGGCAAGAAGGGAGCCCACTGCCAAGAAGGGAGAGTCCCAGGCCTGGCAGCATTCAACACAAGCTGACTGAAGAGCCCTTGGGCCTTGAATGAACATTAGAGGTAACCAGGAAGTACTTGTCACAGGTCTAGGGCAGTGGTGGCCATGGGAAGAGACTCCTCTGCTTGTGGAAAGGGTAGGGAAGAGTGGGAAAGATTTTGTCTTGTGACTTGGGTGCCAGCTCAGCCACAGTAAAATGGAGCACCAAATGGAATCCTAAGGTTTTCAACTCCAGGACCTGGATGTTGAAAATGGCATCTAGATGGCATCTCTGGACCTTCCCAGGGCTGGGGGTAGCCTGCCTCCTTAAAGGGAAGGACAAAAGCCTGGCTGGCTTTACCACCTGATGATTGTAGAGCGTTAGGGCCTTGAGCAAATTTAGTAGCTAGGCAGTGATTACTATAGGCCTTGGGCAAGACCCAGTGCTGTGCTGACTTCAAGTCTGACCCAGCATAGCCTCAGTGGCAACAGGGGCACCTGTGTCACCCCTCCCCTACCTCCAGGAAGCTCGGCACAGAGAGAGAAAGAGACTTCATTTGCCTGGGAGAAAGGGAAAAGAACAAGACTCTGCCTAGTAACCCAGAGAATTCTTCCAAATCTTATCCAAGACCACCAAGGTGATACCTCTACAAATCTGCAAGAGCCACAGCATTACTGGGCTTGGAGTGCCCCCTAATGCAGATATACCTGCAGTGACTAAAAACTTAGATCACAACACCCAAGTCCTGTTGAATACCTGGAAAACCTTCCCAGGAAGACCAGGTACAAGCAAGTCCAAACAGTAAAGACTAATAAAAATCTAACTCTTCAATTCCCAGACACCAAAGAATATCCACAAACATCAAGACCATCCAGGAAAACAGGAACTCAGCAAATGAAATAAATAAGACACCAGGGACCAGTCCTGGAGAGACAGAGATATGTGACCCTTCAGACAAAGAATTCAAACTAGCTAGTTGGGGGAACTTAACAAAATTCAAGATAACAAAATTCAAGAAAAGAAATTCAGAATCCTATCGGATAAATCTAACAAAGATATTGAAATAATTAAAAGGAATTAAGACCAGTAACAAGAAATGAGATTGAAAGAGTACTAAAAAAAATCTCCCAGCAAAGAAAACCCAGGACCTAATGGTTTCAATGCTGAATTTGACCAAACATTTGAAGAACTAATACCAACCCGACTCAAACTACTTCAACAAATAGAGGAAGGAATACTTCCAAACTCATTCTGCAAGGCCTTTACTCTGACACCAAAACCAGAAAAAGACGCATCAAAAAAAGAAAACTCCAGGTCAATATCGCTGAAGAATATTGATGCAAACATCCTTAACAAAATACTAGCAAACTGAATTCAACAATATATTTGAAAGATCATTCATCACAACCAAGTGGGATTTATTCCAGTGATGCCTCATCCTGATGACCTTATCTAATCTTAATTACCTCCCAAAGGCCCCACCTCCAAATGCCATCAACATATGAATTTGATGATTAAGATTCCAACACATGAAATTAGGAGGACACATTCAAATGGTAGCATTCTACCCCTGGCCCCCAAAACTCATGTTTGTCTCACATGCAAAATACATGTATTCCATCCTAACAGCCCTAAAGTTTTAACTCATTCCAGCACGAACTCCAAAGTTAAAAGTCTTATCTAAATTAGTTAAGGATGAGATTCAAGGTATGAGTCATCCTGAGGCAAATTCCTTCCAGGTGTAAGCCTATAAAATCAATGAGTCATCTACTTCCAAAATACAATGCTGGGAAAGGTCATAAGACAGACCTTCCCATTCCAAAAGGGAGAAATAGGCAAGAAGTAAGCAAAAACATGCCCCCAAGCAAGTCCAAAACCCAATAGAGCAGACATTAAATCTTTAGATTCCAGAATAATCTTTTACCTCCTGGACACACTGCTGTTGGGGTTGGAACCACAAGGCCTCAGGCAGCCTTGCCTGTATAGCTTTTCTGGGCTTAGCCTATGCTTCAGTTCTTCAAGCTGGTGTTGCATGTTGGTAGCTCTACAGCTCTGGGGTCTCCGTGGTGGTCCTATTCCCATGGCTCAAACAGGCCTTGCCCTAGTGGGGACTTTCTGTGGCAGCTTCAACCTCATATTTCATTTGACATTGCCCTAATAAGGGCTCTCAGCAGTGGCTCCAGCCCATGACAAAGCTCTCCCTGGGCCTCCAGGCTGTCTGATACATCCTTTGAAATCTAGGAGAAGGTTGTTGTGCCTCCACAGCTCTTCCTTTCTGTGAACCTACAGAATTGGCACCACATGGTTGCCACCAAGGCTTATGGCTTGTATCTCCTGGAGCAGCAGGTTGAGCCACACCTAGAGCCATTGAGCCACAACTGGGGCAGCTAAAAGTACTGTGCCCAAATGTGTGTGGGAACCATAGCCCTGATGTTGCCCTGCGAAGCAGCCTGTCCTCCAAAATCATTCTGCCTTCTTAGGGCTCTGGGCCTGTGATGGAAGGGATGGTCTCAAGGATCTCTAAAATGCCTTCAGGGTTTTTCTCCCCATTGTCTTGATTATCCTCTTTGGTTTCCTCTCCTGAAAATCCTCTTTGATTCTCTGCCACACAGCCAGGCTGATAATTTTCCAAGTCTTTCCACTTTGTTTCCCTTTTAATTATAAATTCTATCTTTCAGTCATCACTTTGCTCTCATTTCACTGTAAGCAGTTAGAAGTAGCCACGCAGAAGCCTGAATGCTTTGCTGCTTAGAATTTTTTTCCAGCAGATATTCTAGTTCATTGATCTTAAATTCTGCATTCCACAAAATTCTAAGGCATGGACACAATGTAGCAATGTTTTACAACTTTACAACAAACTCAGTCTTTATTTCATTTTCTGATATCTTGTGCCTCAGTTCCATTTGAGACATCATCAGAATGGCCTTTACTCTTTACATTTCAGTAGAAATAGGATACTGGTCATGACTACTTAGGTAATCTCTGAAAAGCCCCAGACTTTTCCTTAGTTTTCTTCTAAGCCCTCCACCAGAATTGCCCTTAACTCTCCATTTATAGCAATCAGGCTTTTTTCTAGCATTCAACAAATCTGTTCCAGTTTCTATCCATTATTCAGTTATAAAGCTCATATATAAATCAGCAGCCACAGACCTACCTCATAGTACCAATTTACTATTTTAGTCTATTTTCTGTTGCTATCCAAGAATACTTGAGACTAGGTAATTTATAAAGAATAGAAGTCTATCTCACCCATGGTTCTGGAGGCTGGGAAGTCCAAGATTACAGCACTGGCATCTGCCGACGATCTTCTTGCTGAATTATAACATAGTAGAAGGCATCATATGGCAAGAGCAAGAGCATACCAGCTCAGGTCTCCCTTCTTCTTATAAAGTCATTGGTCTCATTACAAAGATCCCATCCTGATGACCTTATCTAATCCTAAATATTTCCCAAAGGCCCCACCTCCAAATGCCAACAACACATGGATTTAAGGATTAAATTTCCAAACACATAAAATTTGGGGGACACTTTCAAACCACAGCATTCCCTAAACTTCAACATTCAAAATGCCATACAACATTTAACAGATATTATGCACCCACTACCTAATAGGCCCTGTCTAAGGCCCACCTCATGTCTAAACACTTTACAGAATCTTTCCTCATGATACACTGTTTTATGACTGCAGCCATACCTTATCTTGTCATTACAAACACATATATCTTATATCCTGTCTTACGCAGAAGTTAGGAACTTGAAGTAAGGGACTGTGTCTATACACTTTACAACCCCCATGATAACTGATGAAGTACCTTATACACATTAAATATGATTATTTTTCAACACTGTCTGGGGCTTGAACCAAACCATCAGCATGGTGCTTCTACCTTAAGTGCACCTAGTTCTTTTAACTGCTTTTATTGTCCATACTTTCATCACCACTCGTTATGCTTCTACCTAAATCAAAATCTGGTAAAGCATGGAGATGGGAATGTTCATGAATGTCTACCGAATGCCAACTTTTTAAGAAATGAGAAAAGTAAATTATTTGCACTTTACTGGAGTGTAGTTTGCCTTTAATGCAAGTTCACAACATTGTTTACTCATTAATTTATTTATTCAGCAAATATGTTTTGACCATGTGCCAGGCACTGTGCAGCTACCAGGATCAAGGGATGAATAAGATGTTTTTCTGCCTTTGAAGAGTTTAAAGGCCAGTGATGGAGAAAGAACTATAAACAATTATGTAACGTAAATCTTTATCTGTATTTGCTACTTGCTAGCTGTGTAACTTTGGGCAATTCATGTACCTTCTTGGGACTTGGGCTTCCTCAGCTGGTTAAATAAGGGTCATCATAATGAGGTTGTACCCCTACAATATAGTTATAATTTCATGGTTTAGTACCTGGTAAGTAATAGGCACACAACAAATATGGGTTGCATCTGAGTGTACAAAACCAAAGGAACAAGAACACAGATAAATTAACTCAAAATGTGAGGCAAGGAAGTCTTCACAGGGTTCAGACTTGAAGGATGAGTATATAATTTGCAAGACACAGATAGAAAAGAAGTAGATCCCAGCTGGGGCACAGTGGCTGACACCTGTAATCCCAGAACTTTGGAAGCCCGAGACAAGTGGATCACAAGGTCAGGAGATTGAGATCAGCCTGGCCAAGATGGTGAAACCCCATCTCTACTAAAAATAAAAAAATTAGCTGGGTGGGGTGGTGGGTGCCTGTAATCCCAGGTACTTGGGAGGCTTAGGCAGGAGAATTGCTTGAACCCAGGAGGTGGAGGTTACAGTGAGCCAAGATCATGCCACTGCACTCTAGCTTAGGTGACAGAGCAAGACTCCATCTCAAAAAAAAAAAGTAGATCCCAGCAGTGAAATCTTTATATGTAAAGATCAGAGGTGTGAAAGATCCATGAAATTATAGAGTCAGTGGATAGTAACGCTTAGGGACTCTGGGAGACTTCTGATTACCTAATAGTTCTCCCCAACTTCTAATTTATGGACATACTTTTTTCCTTCTTAATTAAAATATCCTATATTAGCACTTGTTCCATTTGATTTGATTTTAGAACAATTACTTAGTCTATTGAATTCATTTTAAATTTAATTTTAAATTCTAGAGTAAGACAGCCACCACCAGGTTTCAGTCATATATGCAAATTTTTAACATATATCCTGCATACATATCAAGAAAGAAATTGGCATCTGAACAATGACTCAAAATTTTCAATTTAACATCATCCTTCTGTGTTATTAGAAGCATCTAAATGACAACATATGATTTGGACAAAAATGAAGAAACGTGGCCAAAATTCAGATGTCTTAAATTATCTAGATGCTTATCAAGATATGGATTAAAACCCTAATTAAACGGTGATAATAAATAAATAATATTTTTTAATTTAAAAACTTTTATTCAGTTTTGGATATTTAATGGTATGTTGATATAATATTTGAATACATTTTTTCTCTACTCATTACTGCCATTACTCTATAAGACAGTCTAAAACTTATTTGAGTTAAAGTAATCAGTATGCACTGCTTTTTCTCTATGCAAAAGGTCATTTATTCTCAAACAACTTTCTATTGCCTTTTAAAAATAGGTACTCCTTTGACTTTTTCCCAGGGATCTGGGGTCCTGCCAATCCTCCACAGATCTTCACATGTTATCATTCTTGGCTTTGTGATCACATCAATTATTTTCTTGGCAAATCCAAGATAGAGTTGGTCAAGCCCAACTAGCATAAAAATATGTAACACCCCAAAGTAAATTCCAAGTCAGTTCAAATTCTGCTTTAACTTTAGTTTTTGTGTTAGCCTTCTTCATTTACGTACATCTCTGTAGTTACTTTGTTTTATTATCACAGTCTTCTATACACATGTGAAACTGCCAAGAGGCTCAGGGAACAATTTAGAATTATCTAAAGCCCTTAACACTATTAAATCCTACTTGATCCATGAAGAATAATTATCAAGGTCTGGAGAAATTGTATGAGAATTTACCTATTTGCAGTTAGGTCTATTTATGAGCAGCCAGAAGAGTTTTAGCGAAGTTCAAATAACCATTTAGAGCAATTCTAAGATAGCTATATAGTTTCCTAGTTTGAGATGGTGGACAAACCTGCATTTGCCTCTTCTTCATTCTAAATACTCATTGAAATGACAATATCCATATAACAATAAATAAATAAATCCTTAGCAGAACTTGAAGCGAACCCAAAAAAAGGGAAGGGAAAGAAAGTGACATTAGCAAACCAGAAAGTTTGATGAAGTCTTGGAAGACAGGAGGCAGATTGGATTATACTGCTAAATAAACTCAAGTGGAGTAAATTATAAAGCAAGAAAAGATATGGTGGAGTTGGGAATCATTTTCCTTAAAAGATCTCTGGTGAATAACTAAGCACATACAGACATGCGTGGCTAAGGGGCAGCCATAAAGGTCTGCAACTGAAAGATTGTCCTCAAAAAATTATATTTAGATAGCCCTTTTTCTTCCTTTGTGTATGAAGCATTTGACTTATTTGGCACTTGTGGTGCCCCAAGCCTGTTCAGATACTAAAAATAAAAAGCCATTTATCAATAAGGTTCACCCTTTGACACAGGGCCGAAAGGCAGTCCTCCCATTCAGGATGGTAGACTTTTGGGTGAAATGTCTGTTACACTTATAAAGTTACCCATGCCAGCTCTCTACACTGATAAATGTAGTCCTTTATTAGTGCACAAAAATTAGTAGTCAGCTGAGACCAGATGTTTAAGGGGAACCAAGTAGAAGAAAAAGTGACTAAACAGAAAAACTGACCCCAGAAGAATCAGTAATAATGCAAGGAATAAAATAAAACATTAAAAATCTTAATTAGTGTCCTCAGAAATTCAAGAATATATTGTATTTATAATTTTAAAAGAGGCTGCTATGAGTTCTTAGAAATAAAAAATAAGTTTCTGTTTTTTAATGTATTAAAATTTGAAGAGTAATGATCTAGAGCACAGATTCAGAATATCCTATACCTATCTGTAGAGATGTTTTATTAGGAGACAATATAAACAACAGAAGAGTTGAAATAATCAAAGAAATAACAAAAGAAAATAGATTAAAATTTCCATCAGCCAGAAAAAATATGAATTCAGTAATTGACAAACCCTACCAAATGTTCAGTGCAAAATATATGCACTAAATATATCACTGTAAAATTTCAGAACACCAAGCACAAAGAGAAAAATTGTAGAAACTTTCAGAGAGGAAAAAAAGAAACGAGCATCATGTCCTATTAACAACACAGTGTACTAAAAGACTATAAAGCAAGTTAAACATATAATTCCATATGAAGTGCAATTGTAGACAAAATTTACATGAAAAAATAATGGCATTTTCAGACATGAAAGAACCTAAAAGGTTTACTTCTCATCCCTTTTCTAAAGAAAATATTTTGAGGATATACTCTAGCAATGTGAAAAAATAACCAAGAAGAAGAAAAGGAATACAAGAACAGTGTAACCTGACCCAGAAGTACAGTGAAAGACATCTCAGAATGAACAGTACACCAAGAAAGTAATGAGTTTATAAAAAAAATAATTTTTTTCATAAACTCATTACTTTATGAAAAAATCATTTTATATTAATTGGAGGTGAATTGAGGATGTTGAGGATGGTAATGTACATGAGAAAATGGAAGTAAAATAAATTCATGGTGAAATATAAAGCAAAGTAAAATACGACATTTTGAGCAATTGTTGATGTATATATACATAAATATACAGATAGCATATGCATACAAACATATATATAAATATATAATCATATTTAGGTGGCGTTTGGAATGATATGAAATTGTACTGCTTTCTCCATGTGCTTAATTATGCAACATGGTTTTAGAGAGAGTAATATTTATATAATTATAATTTTTAAATATATTTCAGATTTTTATGTTTTTAAATCAAACTATAGATAATATGTGAAAGATTTTTCTATACTTTCAAAACCAAACTATAAGTGGCACAAATACAAAAATATCACTATGTAAGTTATTATAATTCTGTTTACATGTAAATTGCCTTAAACTTTAAAAAATGTAAAATGTAACGATACCGCTGACAAAAGTCAGCAGGGGGAAAGAAAAGAAAAACGAAAGGTTAGGTGAACTGATTTTCTCATCTCACCTAGTATGAGGAAAATAGAGGCAGTCTAAAACTGGTGATTGAAAAACATAGGTTAAGGATAATACTAAGGGATAAAGAGAGCCAATGGAAAACCTAAAACACTGCCTCCATAAATAGCCAACAAAAAAATCAGAACTTAGAAGGGAAATGAGAAGAAGGGAAAGAGTGTAGTACATAAAACTTATCTTTCATCTGGAAATCAATAGATACGATTTCAAGTCTTAAGAAAATCAAGAATATAGTATATGAATTGGAGATAGGATGGTAAATGTCAGAATACTAAAAAAACAAAAAAAAGAGGCAGTTGAAATCATTATCTTGGAAATCTTTACAGATCAGTAGGAAGCAGTAAAGATAAATTTTACTTTTCGTTCATTCCCCTTCTATACAAGTTTGAATATTTTAACCAATACATATTGGTTAGAGGCTGGGAAAAGTAGGGGACAGAGGGGGATGAGGAGAGGTTGATTAATGGGTACGAGTATACAGTTAGATAAAAGAAGTAAGACCTAATGTTCAATGAATTGGTAGGGTGACTATAGTTAACATTAATCAATTGTACATTCCAAAATAGCTAGAAGAAAATAATTTGAATGTACCTAGCTTAAAGAAAAGATAAATGTTAAAGGTGATAGGTATCCCAATTACCTTAATTTGATTATTTAAATGTATCAAGTTATCACATGTATGCTAAAAATGTATATATAGAGTATATTTCAATAATAAATAAATAAAATTGAAAAATGTTAAAATTTTTAAATAAAAAAGAATTCCAATGAGATTTATATGCTATAGATACTTAATTACCATGAAGTGGAATAAGCACAAAATATTTACTAGTAATCTGTTTTTTATTAAACAAATTTTCTGAGCACCTACTATTTATGTGATCCTTGGTCTCTACTGAATCAAACATGCTCCTATCATGAGAAAGCTTACTGTCTATCTATAAAGACAGATATTAAACACATAATTACACAAATAAGTTGCTGAGTTATACTTATGTCAAGTGTTGGGAAAGATAAATGTATAAGGAGAGAATATAACAGGAGAACATAAGCCTGGGAGATTGCCTTGGGAGATTTTGGTAGTCTGCAAGTGTAACGAAATTTGATTTCTTGGTACTAACATATAACAGCCATTGGACAAAAATGGAATACATAATAATAAAGTGGTCCCTAACCTTTTTGGCACCAGGAACCGGTTTCATGGAAGACAATTTTTCCACAGACCCAGGGGCAGGAAGGATGGTTTCAGGATGATTCAAGCACGTTACATTTATTGTGCCCTTTATTTCTATTATTATTACATTATAATATATAATGAAATAATTATACAACTCATCATAAAGTAGAATCAGTGGGAGCCCTGAGCTTGTTTTCCTGCAACTAAATGGTCCCCTTCTGGGGGTGATGGGAGACAGTGACAGATCATCAGGCATTAGATTCTCATAAGGAGCACATAACCTAGATCCCTGACATGTGCAGTTCACAATAGGGTTTGCACTTCTATGAGAATCTAATGCTGTTGCTTGTCTGACAGGAGGTGGAGCTCATAATGTGAACGATGGGGAGTGGCTGTAACTACAGAGGCAGCTTTGCCCACCACTGTAGTGAGTGGCAGCTTGCCCGCCACTCACCTCCTGCTATGCAGCCTGGTTTCTAATAGGTACCCGTCCATGGCCTGGGATTGAGGATCACTGCAGTAAGAGACAGTTGTTTAACTAAAGGCAACTAAATTAGCTCCCACTTAAACGAAGTTCTGTCCCTTATTCTACATAACTCAAGTCAGAAATAAAAGCATTTATAGATTTTCATGGTTTTAAGTTTTCTGAACTTGAGAAATTTTCCCCCAAAATGAATCAAATCACTTAAATATTTTTTTCAAAAAATAATACACTGAAAGCTGACAATTTGGCAATCTGCTGCGAGACTAGGTAAAGATCACCCCACTTTAACATTTGAAAAAAGCATAGTATTTCCAGAGCTGTCAAGAACTTCAAGTTGTGAAGGAGGTAATTTGATCTCCTGCACTTAAAAACTATTTACTTATGCATTTCCATCAGCGTTCACTCACATAAACTAAGTGTGAGAAGCAGAAAGCATATTTTCATTTAACCTGTATCCAACCAAGATATGGGTTAGAGTGTGCCGTAGTTGAAGGTCTTATGACACAACCAGAGGGCTGGCCAGACAAGCAAACCTGTTCTGAGTGGAAGAGGAGTTTCAGGGAACACAAAAGAATACATTGAATAATTAGGAGACCGTTTATGATCTTTAAAAAGTGACACTTCTGGCCCTTACAACAGTCTGGGCCTTCTCGTGTGCCATGTAAGGACTGACACAATATAGCCAACTGCCAACTGCAGGATCCCAGAGGAGCCTCCATCAGCCACAGTGAGCCTGTGCGCTTCCTCCCATTCACCCAACTCAGCTTCCTAGTGCCGTACTCACTGCACACACTCCCCAACCTTCATGCTGATTTTTGATATTTCTGGTTTGGCAACCTGATTTATGCAACCATTTCATCAGACTAGGAGAGCAAATGTGGACACCTTGTAACTGGTTATTCCTTTGGAAAGCATCAATTAACGTCCATTTCAAGCTGAAAGCTATATATAAAGTAGAGATTGTGAGTAGCATACACAGAACGAGTCCATTCTTGTGTGAACCAAGTGAAATTAACCAAGCAAGAGGTTTTCTTTCCCACAAATAAGAATGTTTTATTTCAACCTGTGCACTATTGTTCTTAAGATGACGAATGTAATAATAGGTGAATCAAAGCCCTTTAACATAGAAAAATCAACAGATACTAGATTGCTGACTGCCTCTATGTACTTCTCAAACTTAAAAATTTTGTCAAACTCCTAGAAAACTAAAGTTAGAACAATAATTTTAAAGAAAGTTAAACTTCAGATTGGCTTCCTGGGAAACTCAATGAGAAAGAAGAATTTATTTCTCAATATTTTTGATTTGTTTTTTCTTTTGGGACCTAGAAAATATTTTGCTTTTGTGAAATTATTTCCAGTCTTATGATTGTGCTAATAATCTTTGCTTTGGTAAATAACGGGTAGTTTGTAATAGCTTTTCCAGAGTCACCTTAGAAACATGCATAGCAATTACTTATGTGCCAGACTACTGTTTAAATGTTGTATATATATTAACTCATGTAATCCTTATACACCCCTAGAAGGCTGGTATTCAGAGAGGTTGTGTAATCTATCCAAGGTCACACAGCTAAATAGGTGGCAGTGCTAGCATTTGAACCCCAATAGTGTGCCTCTAACAGCTCTAGTATATAAATCATGTCTTGTAAGTAAAGATCTCACTTTTTGCTTTGACTTTCATGATTGTTTTATCAATGTTTATTTAGAGATTTGATGATCCTCAGGTGTCAGTTTTTCCTCTGCCACTTGAGTTCTCTTTCCTGTGGCTCTCTCTACCTGCATTGCCAGCCTGCCTGTCAAATAGTTAATGATCTGCATACAAACACTTCTATGAACTACTGGAGCTCAGGCTTTCAAAGAATACTAGGGGAATTCTTCACAGACTCTTTTACAATATGAATAATCATCCCTTCATTTATTCCTCTGTAAATTTTTGGTTTCACATAGTAGATTTTCTTCAGGCTGGGCCAACCACATTACTTTTTTAACTCTTCTCAGATGTATGACTTTGCTTTGTCATTTTGTGATCCAAGAAAGCCAATTATTTTAATGCCCACATCAACCACTCTCCTTTTAGAACATATGAAAGTGAAAAATATGTAGCCACAAAACTTTGTTAGAGAATATTTCTCATGAAATGGGAATTTTAGCCCTTCTTCTTACTAGTACTTATTTGTTCAGTCACAAAACCATGAAAATAAAATTTAAGTGTCCAAAATATTATTCCTATCCATTTAATTGTATCAGGCCAGACCAACTTTCCTCAGCAGATCAAATTAAATTTTTATGTCAACTTTTCACTTTTGTGTCAAGAAAAATTTCTATTCTATATCCACAGACTTTGAGCAAATATCAGCCAGCTCTGATTGCTGTAATCCCCTCTGGCTGATGTACCAGCTCTAAGAAACCCACCTTCTAGCAGGTTCAGTTTTTTGAGATCAGGACAAAAGCCAAACTAAAGCACACCTTTAAGTACTTCGAGCAAAAGTTAAAGAGCCATAGGACAGACATTTCATAGCTGCCACCAAGTCCGTCAATGATATGAATGTGTAACTTCATATTGAAGCATGTCATGGTTTTTGTCTCCGTTACTGAACCCCAACATTTTGATTTGGAGTACTCTCTTCAGAAGAGTTCAAGGTTCAAACTGAGGTCTTTCGTTATCATGCAATAACTTTCTCAATTAACGGCAAGTGGTGGAGATAAGCATTAATGGGAATATCCTATTGACTTTTCTCCAAGGCCTGTGAAGCAGATTTTCTAAACCCCTCCATGTGATCCAGACCATGTTATGGGTTTGCTAATTTTGCAGTACATTGGATTGAAATATGGTAATTCTTTCCATGACAACAGTGTCTGATGTTACAGATGCACAAGCAGTGAGGTCAACAGTTGACAGATGGACGTTGAAGCCATGCAATTATACCTCCCAAACCATTATAAAGAATTCAACAGAAGAAAGGTGGAACCCAGATGAAACACACCAAACAATAAAAAGCACTAAAATAATTGCTTCACATTTAATGAATCTTTCTTTGATATGACAACCAGTCCAAGAATCTTTGAATTCCTTTCCCTGGTAAAAGTCAAAACATTTTTGAGGCAATGGCAGTTTATCTAAATTATTGTTTTTCCTCCATCAGTCTTTGGGCTAATCTCATTTGCTTTTATGGATATGGTAACCCTTTTGAATAGCTTTTAACCTCTTAAAAGTCGCCTTGACCCAAAGAGCCTAAAAATTTTTAATATAATATTGAATGATAAAAATTGAACAATTGAGTGCTTCTCTGACTCAGTCTGCATGCAGTGCTCTGGGTCCTAGAGCAGAATTTCTGGCTGAATGAAAAAAATTAAAATACCTGTGTATAGCTTGCTTCTAGCAGAAACCTTCAGCTCTGACCTCCGTTTCATTGGCTCCATTGTTCCTTGTGCCCCCATAGTATCTTGGCTTTCTCTTTTCCAGAGAAAGACTGTGTTTTATCATACAGCATGTCAGCTTCAAAGGGCTCTTACTTCAAGTGTCCAGCGCATCATTCTGGTAAATTAAGAAATCCTCGGCTTAAGATCGTCTCTTTCAATCACATATAATGTAGGTAACTTCATGACTAAACATTATAAACCAAGCCTTTTGTTGGCTTTGCTTTTTTTCCCACCACAGTCTCTGGGGCATTTTCTATTTGTGTTTAGTAAGATGTAGAACAGGAAGATGATCTACAGATACAAATCCTTTTTTTTTTTTAACCTTAGTGTTTGTGGAATTTAATTACAAAAACTAAAAAGAAAGAAAACAAGATGGCATTGCTGCTAGCCTATGAGAAGTGATGGGGGCCTGCCAGCTGAATGCTAGCCGCCCAGTGGGCTCTTGGTAACAGCAGAGAGGAGAGCCTTCTCTGGGAAGAGCTAACTCCTACCCCAACCCGGCAGACCAGGCTGGGATCCACAGATCCACAGTCCAGCATCCTGAGCCAAGAAAGACCTATTGTTGAGAATGTCAGTCAGCTGACATTTTGCCTCCTACTCTCTCTATCTGAGAGGGGAATCTGCATTTTCTAAGCCAGTTGGCAGCATGCACCACAAACAGCAACGCACTGCAGGCCCCCGGTATAGACTGTCACCCTGTGATAAGTGTGCCAGCTCAGTGGTGCAAAGGTTTTCAGATACCTTCCCTTGGGCTATCATTCCAGTCGGCAGCTCCTCCTCCTCCTCCTCCTCCCCTCTCCCTCACAGACACTGAGCATCAGGCTCTCCAAGCTCAGTTCTCAACATAGTTACAATAACCCATCCCGGTCAGTGATGCTTAAAATTGAACCATGGTTCAGGGGAGCAGTAGGCTCTCCCTGCAAGCACCCTAATGTGTTAAACAGCCATGCTGGGTAGCTGTCTCCTTTCTTGGAATCAACTACTTACAGAGACCCTCTGTCGATGGAAGTTAGTTTTTATGCAAGTCCTCTAACCCAGCATTTGAACGATAAACAAACTTGCACTTATATAATTTTCTTTAAGAGCAGTTCCCCCTAAATGTTCACTCTACCTGTCTGCTAAAGAGCACAGGTTTGGAGCCCCTCTGGTGACTGAGCATGTATCTCTAACATGACCACGTTTGTACAGCTGAGACTCAACATGTAAGGCTCTTTAGGTGGTTGGAATTATTTCATTTGGCACCGTGATTGCCTCAAATAATACATATTTTCAGAGAGAGAAACACTGCAAAAGTAAACTCGAACCAATAGGGACATTTATTCCTCAGGTTTAAGATTAATTTCCTGTATTTCTCTGGCTTAAGAAAAAATTGTATTGGAACTGCAACCTTATGAGAAGAAAAATTCGAAACTATTTCTTTTACAGTGAGCCCAGTATCAGATGAAATGGAAATGTGAGGGCTTCTTTAGCGTTAACCCACTGGAACTTTCCAGCTGAGAACTGAGGTCTGCAGACTGCTTTAGGTTAAGACCCTGCTCCACTCCATGTTAGGTAATCAGATGTCATTTACGCAGAATAAATGGGAAGTACTCAAGGAATCAGAAGAGGTGAAAGAGCAGAATCTGGTTTGGATAAAAGTTTAATTCTTTAGTTCCAAGAGGCATAGCCCTCCGAAGACGCTGAGCAAAGTCAGACAGGAGTGGCCGAGTAATGAAGATGGATGCATCTTGTTATCAGCAAGCCGTTTACTAGGGCTTGATGTAACCTTAAACATTGCAGATAGCTCAATGGCACTTGCCACTAGACCCCTAATTAATGAACAGCAGGCCCTAAATTAACAATGTGCATTTACAGATGAATTCTAGGCACTCATTAAATGACGTTCAAATACGAAGCAGCAACTGTTGGCTTATTCCTGCTGGATTACTCGATCCACTGTGAGTGTAGGAGGACTCTCCACCAGGGCTCTCCTGTCTTTCAGAGCTGGAGACTAGCTGTGGAGCAGAAAGGGGCATCGTTCTCAGGGGATATGTTGTGGGGTAAAGAGTTGTGAACTCAGTGACACCTGTGTCACAGGTTAAAGGGGATCAGAAACAATCCCAGATTTAGCTGATGCTGCCAATAAAGATAAAAAACAAGAAGGTTGAATCCCAACCAACTCTGCCAAGAATGGAATAAGACGTTTCAAAGTGCAGCCCCACGCTGCACTTTTGTGGGTGGGCTGGAATGCACCCTGGGGGTGGAAGGTTTAGACAGTGTGTAGATTTGTTTGGCAAAAGCTTAATTCATAAACAATTACGGGCTGTGGTGAGGTAGCTGAGGTCTGGCTCTGGCAGGCTGTCGTCATTCTGACTGCCCCCTCCACCGAGGCCTGCACGCCAAAGCCAACCAAAAATGTATTCTGCAGCAATCGGTAGCCAAGCTAATCATCTAGCATGTTCTGTTGGGGGTTTTCCTCTTGATTTCGAGGAATAAAATGAGGAGCTGCAGGCTTGTAATGTAACAAGGATGTAGCCCCTGTGTCGGAAGGTGTATATATGGCTATTAAATAATATTATTACCTTCAACTCTCACAGAAGTAAAATAAAGACAGAAGCCAAGTATGAGTAAGATATTGGAAAGTAAATTAAGTGGAAAAGAAAAATTTCTAAACTTCTGTAGGAGGCTGTCGTAAAAGAGGTTCTTGCAAAGCTATGGTGAGGAATAGAAGTGGATTTCAAGGTAGAGAATGTTCAGAAACTTCTCTCTTTGGGTTGTTTCTGCTCTGGCTAAAATCCTGGGGCAGGGCCTTTCTGTTGTGAGGGAAAGTATGTGAGGTTTTTGAGCGGTCACTCTCCAAAAGCACCCATGCTAAAGAAAGCACAGCTGCCTCCCCATCAAGGGCACAGGGCAGAGTCTGTGTAACAGCCCAGGAAAATTCCCCGCACACAGTGCCAAGATCCATGTATGGTCAAAAGCAAAGGCATTCTCTTGTTTCTATGGATCATTTCCACATCAGGCTTTTCAAACGGGTTTGTGTACATTCAGGGACAGGGTACTCCCATGGCCCCATGGAGGCAGCATAAAAGCAAACTGGTCTGCCAAAGAAGAAAATATAACTCTTAATTTGAAATGCCGAAGGGACTTGTGTTGGGGAGAGGTTAGGGGAAGCAGGGTGCCGTACTGTTGATGACTGCCACCTAAATATTCCTGAGGAATTAACTGGTAGGAATTGAACAGAGTGGGGAAAAACAGGTGTTTCCCTTTTCCCAAGGGCATTTCTCATTTATTATATATCTAGTCAAAATTTTCTTTTTGAGCGGATTTTATCAAATACAGATAGACAGAGGCTATGAGAAAAAAGCACCCTAAGCAATCATTTTAAGAGCTGCCCTCATTCCACATTGTGTGACTGAATACAAATCCTTTATTCTTCCCAGTTTGATGATGAGATGGGGATTTAACCTCTGCTTGCCATCATTATCAGTTCACTGAGTTTCTGAGTATAAGCCACAAAGCTCTTGGAAATGTAAGTTCCTGGATGTTTGCCCTCACCCCACTCCCCCCACATCCGAAGCAATCCAAATACAGAGCTTACTGGGAGGGGGAGATCAATAGGAAGCAGCTTCTTATTACAGCATTCCCCTGGATTGCTCAGAACTCCGTCCATGGGGTCTCTAGTCCCAGTGGTCATACGATTAGGGAAAAAGTGGACTTCAGACAATGAAAGAGAATGAGCAAAGAATAGATGCGAATCACAGTATCTTTTTCTGCCTCCATTATAAGCTGCATAACCCAGCTCATCATAGCATATGTATAGGCCACATTTCCGCAGGTTTCAAAAGCCTGGTGGTTCAATCAGAAATGTATGTCACAATAAAGCAACAAAAGACGTGCCCCTTACGTAACCCTCACTGGCACAATCTTGAGAATCCCTAGCCCATATCTCTCTGATTCAAGGGGTCCCTGGTGTGTCTCACATGTGTCCCAAATCACTGCAAGTGTCCTCTGCTCCCACCTCATAGCATTTTCTCAACTTTCTCTGACATTCCTGACTCCCAGAATGACTCTCCAGATGTTAAAACTGACATCAATCCTCTAGCCAGATATTTCCATCCTGACATAGTCTCTTTTAAGAGTCTGACCTTGGCCTAGAGAAGCTTTCCTGGACCTACATAAAAGAAATCCATTGTTCCTCAGTCTAACGTATTAGCTAGGAAGTTAAAGGCTAGCCATTTGTTCTTGGGAGGGTCTTCTCCTAGGGGAACAACTCAGTCATCAGCCCCAACCTGACAACTGTGAATTCTCCTCTATCCAAAAAGAATTTTGCCAGATCATCATACCAGCCCAGATAGACACATCCATGTATGCCCAGATTGGCTGACTATACGGCGGAGCTCCTCACTCAGAGATCCTCAAATACACAGGATTCAGGGAAATGATATTGAGCAGATGTTAGTCTTACCATGTAGTACCAGTGCTTTCATTAGAACAATGTCTTTTGTATTAGGGTAATCTTATCTGATCTAACAAAATGCCTTACTGGATAAAATACAGCAAAAGTTTACTTCTCACTCAAAAACACCAAAATAGTTGTTCTTCCAAGTGTTATCCAGGCTCTCAGACTCCTCCCATCTTGTATCTTCCCTATCTTCAAACACATGGCTCCCAAAGTCGACATGCTCTTTTGCATCAAAATGAGAAACGAAGAAAGAAAGCACACTTATTTCTTCGGCCTCCTCGACTTAGCATCAACGCAGTACTTAACATACATTGGTGAAAACCAGTTTGATGATCCCTTAGATACAAGAGCTATGAAGCTGAAGATATAGTCTAAGCTGAAAAATAATTTCCTTTCAACAACTCTATACTCTAGAAGAGGAAGCAAAATGTTGAGGAGAGCCAGGCCTCTCTGTCAGCACACTAGACTGATATATATCTTAACAAAAGTACTATAGTGACAACTATACACCATCTACAAGTGATGTACTTTAGATTCAAAGATGAAAACAAATTTAAAGTAAAACCATGGAAAAAACACAGTATGCAAATAGTAAACAGAAGAGAGCTAGAGTAGCTTATACCAGTATCAGTCAAAACTGACTTTAAGTTAGAAGTTGTTACTATAGACAAAGCACACTTTAGAATATTAACAGTGTCAATCTATCAAGATGAATATAATAATTATAAACATATATGTAGCTAACAACTGAAAGATAAAATCCATAAAGCAAAAGGCACTTCATTCCTTTTTATGGCTAAATAATATTCATAGAACAGATATAACATATTTTGTTAATTGTATAATAAATGAAACTTGAAAACATTAAGCCAAATTAAAGAAGCAGATAAAAAAAAAAAGCCACATATTCTATGATTCCATTTATATTAACTATCCAGAATAGGCAAATCTTAGAGACATAAAGTACATAAGTGGTTGCAGACGTTAGGAAGAAGGAGAAATGGAAAATGATTGCTAAGGGGTGGAGAGTTTCTTTTGGGGGTGATTAAAATATTCTGGAACCACATAGTCATGACAGGTACACAGCCTTGTGAATATACTAAAAATTAGTGGACTGTACACTTTAAAAGAATGAATTTAGGGATATGTAAATTACATCTGATTTTTAATAAAATTTAGCTTAGCCATGTTATGTCTGTGTGCACATAGACACATACACACACACACACACACACACACACACCCCTCTGTGGGTTAGAAATGAGTGGATATTTGGATGCAAGTCTGTCTAAATTTGAGATTTTTTTTACCTTGAGGTTCTTTTTCTCCTAGAATTTTAAGTTTTTTTTTAAAGCACTGAAATAGTTTCAAGATTTTTGCCTTTTATTAGCCATTGTCCTAGAAAATCTTTGTTTTTTATTTCGATAATGTACTTGTTTTGTTTTTACTGATATGTAACAAATTACCACAGACTTTGAGGCCTGAAAAAATACTTTATTATCTCACAGTTCCTATGGATCAGGAGTCCAGGCACTGGCTATTTGGGTTCTCTGCTCAATGTCTCAGAGGCTGAAATCAAGATGTCAGCCAGAGCTTCTGTTCTCACCTGGGTCTCAGATTCTTTCTCCAAGTTCATAGATTCTGTAAAATTCTATTTCTTCAGGTTGTAGGACTGAAGACTTCAGCTCTTAGAGGCCACCTGTCCTTCCTAACTGTGTGACTCTACCCATAACATAGCAGTTTGTTTATTCACAGCTAACAGGCCAACATCTCTGTTGCTTTTTCTGACTCTGACTTGTAGATCCTTTTTTAAATGGCTCATCTAGTTAGATCAGACCCACTCACAATAATTTTCCTTCTGATTAAATTGAAGTCAACTAATTGGAGGCCTTAGTCAAACTGGTAAAATTCACTGATCTTTGTTATTCATATAACCCAATCAAGAGATTATATCACCATTATATTCACAGGTCTAACCCACACTAAAGGGGAGAGGAATATGCAGGACATGGGTTTTTGGGGGTCATTACAAATGCCTACTAGAGGTAGGTTGTTCTATGTATGCCAACCAAATACGGGCCTTGGTAAGCTAAGAGCCTGATCATTGTTTGGACATCATTTGGAGAGACGTAGTCAAGGCATACATCAAAGCTAAACTCTGCTTAAGCACCATACCTAATAGTAGTTTCCAAACCTGGTTACCCATTGCAACCCCCTACACACACACACACACACACACACACACACACACACACACAAGCACATGCATATGTACATAGACATACATAAACACACACATATCTATGTTTTTGAGAAGTTCCAGATGTGCAGCAAGGTTGAAAACTGTTACCCTAAGATTTTGCAAGTTCCAATTAGTTGAGAAGGACAAAAATAATACTGTGAGTAAACTTCATGCTGTCTGCCAAATAGTTAAATTTACACATGTACATAACTACTTACCAAGTTCAATTTAACCACCAATTCCTCTTCACTTTTTATTCACCGGGGAAATACTGCAGCATAGAAAAAGAAACCTGTGGCTGAAATGTCAGATAGCTGAATTCAATTCTCCACTTCACTTGTGACTCATTTGTAATCTCTACAGAGTCCTTTAAGATCTCGGTTTCAGTTTTCTCATCTGTAACGTGGGGCTAACAGTACCTCACCCTATCCTCCACTCTCAGGATGATGGTAAGGATAAAAGAGACTAAGAAACTTCTAAACGCATTTTACTGGGGGAAACCTGTCTTTGTTCAGCAGTCTTACTGATTTTGGATGGTAATGATTTCTTGGGTCTGTCCTGAAAGTATCCAAGGAGAACTACTGCTCCTTCCCCGCATTTTGGGAAAGGGAGAAAGAACTTCCCAAAAGAGGACTGCAAAGAAACCTGCCCTCTTTCTTTCTGGCTGCCTTCCATTCTCATTGTTCAGCCTTCCTTTGGTAGAATCTGCTTGACAGGAAAAAGCCATACATCTGTGTACATTAAAGGTTGTCCATAGGTAGAGGGGAAAAAATGTTCACTAGAAATGTTTAATATCTTGTAACACTCCTCCCCCACATTACATGACACATAAATTGGGCATGCATGGCCAATTACAGCATGAAATGCCACTCCAGCACCCACCACACCGTACTTCCCTTTACACTCACTCGGTTAGCTATGATTAGAAACCGCTCACAGCCACCTCACTGCCACTGGCTTACCCAGTCTCTTATACTCAATACTTTAGTTTCCCACTAGCGAGGAGAGGTTAGGAAAGTCAGGGCATGTGGTCTGACATGAAATGGAAAGAGAAATACAGAATTCTGCATTTTTTCAAAAGTACCATTCACGTTTGAGCACTTATATTCTCAAATCTGCAAACAATAATGCCTGTTTTATCTAAGATAAGTAAGTGTTTAGGGAATGCAGTCAGATAATAGATGTCAAATGCAGTTTATGATCTGTTAGGTATTATATAATTATATGGTTTAAGGGCAAGAGCTCAAAGTAGGGGGTCCAACAAAATTAGGAGGGAGTAATTCTCATTCTCTCAAATCTTTTCCCATGTGCTATATTGTCCTTTTATCATTAATTGTACATGCATAAATCACCTTATTGGACTCTGAGCTTCTTCAGGGAAGGTATTGTCTTGTTTGTTCAGAATTTTGGCTTTTAATAGAGTAGCAGCCATAATCCGAAAAACAATGATAGATGCTTATTTGTCTGTGATGGGTAGCCCAGAGTCATGACATATCATGGGAATGGAAGCCCCAGGGGGGCAGGGAACTTTGCCTGTTTGGTTTACTGCTATATGCCCAGCATAATAGAACATTACCTGACATGTAGTAAGCACTCGATAAATATTTGTTGAGTAAATGGATGAGCAAATGCTTGTGGTTTGAATTCAAAAAAAGTAAAACTTGATTTGGCAGAGTGAAATGGTAGCTGTTTTAATCTGTAGAAGAAGAGTAAGCAGAGTTCACTCCACACAAAATTCAGTCTTGGGACGCTCTTTCCGCACACCCTTCTCTTATCCTCCCAGGACAGCTCTCCCTCACCCCGTCTTCCTCTCTGTGTTGATCTTCTTCCCTTACTCCAGTACATTTCATATGTTCTATGACTGCTTAAGACTCTTGCCTTGGACTCTGGCCCAGGCCAGATTCCATGCTCCCCAACTGCCTTACTCTCCAGCTCCTCTCATTTACCACCTCTTTATCAACACTTCCTGCCCTGATAGGTCATGTCAAAGTTGAGAAACAACACCCATACGCTGTATTGAGAGTACAGGAGTTTTTTGCATTTTTATGTCCTGTTTCTTGAATAACCCCTCTGCCAGTACACCCACGCCCCTCCCCCAAACCACCACAGTATACTCATTACGATCACGTGTGCCTTGGTGACACTTACCATCTATGTTACTGGAGGAATGTTATATCAGCCAAGAATCTCCAGAGAAACAGAACCAACAGGATCTATATACACACCCACACATACACATACACGCACACTGAGAGAGACAGAGAGTTTTTTTAAAAATAAGGAATTGGCTTACATGTGAGCCAATGGTGTAGTTCCAGTCCAAAAGCCAGCAGGTGTGAGACCCAAGAACTAATGTTTCTGTTCAGTTTTTCAGGAAAAGATTAATGCTCCAGCCTAAGAAGTCAGGCAGAAAGGATTCCCTCTTACTTTTGGGAAGGTCAACCTTTTTGCTCTATTCAGGTCCTCAACTAATTGGATGTGGCCCACCCACATTAGGGAGGGCAATCTGCTTTACTCAGTCTACAAATTTAAGAGTTAACCTCATCCAAAAACACCTTCACAAAAACATCTAAAATAATATCTTATCAAATATCTGAGCAGGCTATGGCCCAATGAAGTTGACATATAAAATTAATCATCACAGATACAAACTTATCACCTTAGTCATCTATTACTAAAACATCTACTAACCCCTAAAATACACTTCTCTTAGAATCTACTTTCTTTTTGTCTTCTAGAATTGAAGAATGTTCCCCTAAAGCAAATGCTGTGAAAGAGAAAAAAATCAAATGACCCAGCCTGTGCCTTGCCCCACTTCCCACGCCAGGGGCCTCAGAACTACCTAGAGGCAGGACAGCATTCTCCCCACCACTAGCCTCTGACGTCCATAAGAAAGAACTGCGGGGGGCCACAGTCTGTTCTTTTTTCTCCTTCTCTGCTGTCTCCACATGCAATCTTACAAATGTTGACTTTCCCTGTGCCTAAAACACATTCACTTTTTTCATTTAGGTGATTTACCATGGCTGCCTAATAACCAAACAGCCCAATAACCATTATGCATGTCATTAAATGTGTGTCAAATAAACATCATTTTAAGTTTTCTTCAGTACCAGATACTGTGGTGGAGTTGAAAAGACATGGGATAAGTAATCAGAGGACTGGATTTTGAATACTGGCACCATCACTTGCCAGAAATATAAATTTGGACAAAACACCTACATTCATTGAGCCCTAGTTTTCTGATCTTTTACCTACCTCACAGCATTGTTGTGAGCATAAATGAAATAAGAGCTGATCTTGGTAATGGAAGCACTTTGCAAATGAGGAGGTGCAATTCCAAATGCTTTTTATAGTTACCTTATTTTCAATCTTCAAAAGGTGCTTATATATGCCTCCACTCATTATTTGAAGATACACACACACACACACACACACACACACACACATGTTTTTTTAATCTCTGAAACACAGGAGCCTCAAACTCTTTTGTAACACCCCAGGAATCAAAAAGAAAATGAGGGAAAGAAATGTACCCAAACTTTGAGAAAGGCAAAAATCAAAGAGCAGAAATGATTGTGTAACAGCTTCAACAGATAGAAACTGCATTGTCCTTGGAGGAGGCATTTTGTTCACCATAGCAGGCAGAGATACCGTACTTGAAGAAAGGCCTTCATTTATCATAAAAATGATACTGGGTATCATGCAGACCAGCAGTGAGGCTCTCCAAGGGTGAAAGAGACAGGACAAATTGTGTCCAAGTATTGAGGAGAGAGGGTCACAGCTCTTCCACTGCAGCAGCAAAGCCCACTGGGCAGCAACAACGAAACGGCCCCAATTCAAATGCCAGCAAAGCGAAGGTGGGTCACGTCAGATGGTATATCCAGGGAAATATTCTTATCTCTGCTTTATAATAGATGTTCTCTTGTACTCAGAAAGCGTCAGTGAATTATGAAAGACATTTATCAGGCATTAGAAAAATTCTAGTGTTGGAAAAAATTGACCATCATTTATCAAAGGCTTGGAGTTACAGTGTATTTTTCATTATGTGATATGGAAACACATGTGCAATGAGTGGGTAGGTTTCTGGTTCACCACAAAAACACCCACACTATCTTCCTAGTAATTGGATTCAGCCAAGTACTGGATAGTGCACTCTGGGTCATAGAGCATCTTAAACTAGAAGCAAAAATCCTTCCAAGGGGTACTTAAACCCAAGAAGGACAATTGAGGCAGCCAAATCATATAACTTAATCTTTGGTCTCACATTGTGATGAGGACAATAGGCTTGAACATGACCAAGTCAAATGCACCTATTGTCCAACTGTAAGCATGATAAACTTCATCTTATACCTGTTCTCTCAATCTAAATGCACTGAGGCTTTTCACTCTTAATCACTCTGCTTTTCCTTGGCCTGATCGGTCTTTAATTGTATCTAATTGATCTCGATTTGTACCTTTAAGTTGGTAAATCACAACCTAATTTAGAAATGCAATGGTGCTCTACGTATCACTGTCTCCTTTGAACCTCCCAATAGCCTCATGGGGGTATCAAGAGAAATGCTTTTATTCTCATCTTACATATGGGGGAAAAAAAAAAAAAAACTAAGTCAAAGAATAGTTACTGCAAGGTCTAACCACTACTAACTACCTGAATTGATAGGGGAGCCAAGATTTCATGACTCCCTAGTCCAGCGCTCCTCAAATATGGAAAAGAACTTCTTGGCGCTTAAGGCTGTGAGACCCTCAGAGTGTGCCCCTCTGGGACATCTTGTAATTTCCTCTTCAGGAGCTCCTTAAGAATAGCATAAAGGCACATTCAGCTGGAACCATTTACACAAACTGTACCGCCTGGAGGCAGGGGATGGACTTAATGACCCTGGGCTAATCAATTCCTGCTTCCTAACACAAGGAGTGATTGCAAAGTAATGATCCACCAGGCCCAGACAAACATCACAGTTATACATTAAATGAAGTTTTTGATTCCTTATTCCATGATAAATGTATGGTTAATCCTGATTCCTGATCCATCATAAATTGTTCTTCTCTTCGGGGTCACTAAGTGACATTTGACTGTGAGTCGTAGAGGAAGTTGAGCTGGAGAGCTTCAGCTGGAGTGGGTGCAATATTGTAGGTATTGTAAGTGTTCACATTAATCTGTTGCCATCTGTCTTTATTTTGCTAACTCACTCAATCGGACACCATAAATGTTAACAGACATAAAAATGCTTTTCTTCAACATTAGGCACACATACCTTCTTGCTTCATCTCCTGAATCTCAGACAGCCCTTGATTATTGTAGGCAATGCCACAATGATACCCTAACTCCTTAAAGTGGCTCTGAACAATGATGCCATATAAGGCACTGTTCCAAATCCTCAACCAGTATTTGGATTCCATTTCAAGGCTCCAGTGCTCCCATACTTGGCAGCAGATTCTCCACTTCTTACACAGAAAGATCCAGAATGCAGCTTTTAGCTCATCCTCCAAGAATGTGGACTCAAGCTAGAGTAGTGAAGTCCAAGCCAACCACTTTCTATTCTTCCAAGCAAATTGTGATGGAGGCCGCTACACTCCTACCCCTGTCCCCCACTATCCTGCAGCTCAAACACCAGAAGACCCCTGTATTCTTACTGCTATCTATTTTATGGAAAAGCTATTCATTTGATGACTTGAGTAGAAAGGTTCCAAACAAAAGCCTCGCCTTACATTTTCTAAGCAATCTGCCATCTCTCTGGGCCACAGATATTTTCTTTAAAGATGCAATGGAGCTCTACATATCAATTTGCTTTATCTTTAAAGATAAAGAAAACTCCAATGGCCCAGAGATTACGCTGGCAATTTGACACGCTGAGCTTACTCTGGCAATTTTTGAAAGGACTGAAAAATCTTAGAGTTTTGAATGATCTTAGATAATTTTGAATAATCCCGGAATTTTGCTGGGAACCTTTATCTTAATGTAGTAGATGCTGTGGTGTGCTGCCCAAATCCACCTTATGGGACTAAGACTCATTCCCTCAGCCACCAAAAGGGTTGACCATACATAGTTCTCAGCTGAGTCGCTCTCTAGGAGTTGCCTTAGACAGCCACCTTACCTAGGATGAGACCCCAATCCCTAGGGCCACACACATCTCATGATGAGTCAGTATGGTCCCCTATCCCCAATACAGGGCAACTCTGCAGGGCTATCCCAGCTCCAGAGGTCCCCAAAGGAGCGAGGCCACAGGACACCAAGGCCTCGGTTGTGACTGCATTACTATTTGACTTCTTCCTCTCGCTAGTTCTGTTCCCCTCCTTCCCTGCTAAGCCAGATCACTCACTACCCAATATGCTCTCCCAGAAACTGCTTCCCAAGGAACCTGACTTACAACATGGATACTTGAAAGATAATGGATTTCTAAACCAGAATCAAATACACAGCAGTGTGTGGATGTGTTTTTATTCTTCTTTTCAACATGACTGATAATTTTAAGCTTTGGGCTAGAGGGAGCCTGCATTTTAGAAAATGGTTTTCAGAGGTAACAAGGGAACTTTGCTGAGCCAGGTAAAGAATATATAAACTTTGTTCTTTCAAACACACCTAATTTTACAGTATCGAGCACTGTATCATCCTGAGCCCCTGCCAATTCTGCATCAGTTGAAATGTGAGGCCCTGGGTGAGAAAAGGTAAAGAAACTGCTAATACTCCCTAACCACTCTAATTTTTCTACTCTTTCATACTCACTCTTTGAGCTTCTCATCTCCTCCGAAGGTCAGCCCTGGAGGTTTCACTCTCCCACTCTCCACTTGATATCTTTGGAGACAAAATCCTGACTGGTGGGGTCAAGTCTTATAATCTTTTGTGTAGTAATGAAGCCAGGAGGGAGAGTAAGCACAACACGTTTGATAAATCCAAGATGTAGCTCCTTCCTCCCTTCCCTCCTGGCTGGCACAGTTGTATCTCAGCAGCCAGCCCTCCTGCAAGCAGGCATGAGCTCAGAGTGCCCATGTTCTCCTCCCTATGTTCTTCTATCCTGTATAATTCTTCATGCCTCTAAACCTGTGATTCTTGTTCTGGTTTTGCTATACCTGGGGTTGTCTCCGTTTATCTCCAGGGATGTTATAAACACAAAAAATGATTGAGAGGATTTTAATTTATTAACTGAAAAATGAGTATTTCCTATAACACTCTTAGAAGGGAGGGAAAGTGATATGAACTCAAGATAACAGCCCTATGTTTCACAACTCCAAAGCTGTTATGAGTCATTTTATCAGTCTGACCCACAATTACTGTCTGTGTCTCTCTGATTCCATTTATGCATCCAGTGAAAAGACAGGACAATTCCAGGGTGGTATACTTTTGAAATCATTAACTATATCAATGTTCTTTCCTCAATAAAGTGTGAAATACTCAAATAAAATCGTCACCCTTTAGCCAAAACACTTAGATGTCTCTTTGGTGGCCATGGTATGTTACTTCATTTTTTGCAAATGGTTGCTTAGTTATAAGCCTGTGATTTTAATATCCATCCATAGTGACCAGGTAAAACACATAATCTGACATAAATGTTGAACCAAAATGTAGGAGTGTTGCCATAAAAGAAAGAGGACTGAGGTGTTGGAAAGGTAATCATATAATGGCTTGACGTTCTCTATTTTCCAAAGGTCTTTATTGAAGCATTTCTCTCAGTAATGCTGCTTTTGCAATTACATAGCAACAAAGCATTTGAAATAACCTTTTTGACACTCTAAGCATAAAAAACTTAAACTGAGGTGAGGGGTTTATAGAAAGCAACTTTCTTCACATGTGTTCTGCTCAAATGCTAAATGCTGCTGCAAATAACAGGAAAATTATATTCTCAAAGTTAGGATAGGCTATGTCTTGGCTGGGAAAGGGTTAAATAAAGAGAACCCGATTCTGGCCAGTCAGAGACTGAACATCCAATGAGAATTTATTTAGATGATGTAATGCTTGAATCCTGATATCCTTTTGAAAAGAGCTTGTGGTTGAAGTTTCTATAAACCAGACTGAACTGGAATTTCCTCCCATTCCAAGAGTCTTCTCTGCCTTCTGCACCATTTTCTTAGTAGTGTCTACATTTTCTTTTCTAATGTTTGACAAAAAGCACTTTTGTAACTGTGATTTGCATTTGTATCCTTTAAATGATGCTAGTCTGTGGCCCTCTGTAGGCCTCTTTAATCCTTACTTGGTAATGACACAAGACTAAATGCTTAATAGAAAATTCTGAAAGACACCATCTCATCTCTGCCACCTTAAGGACTAAATGCTGGCTCTTTCCATTTATGTCCTTTCCATAGATCTCCAGAGTAGGGAGTCTCGTGACAAATGAAGACAGAGGCCAATATTTTCAGCTACATAGCAAGGTGGAAAGTTCCTGAGGTCTGTGTGGCAGCTATTGTTGCATTATCCTCTTTTCCACTAGGATGCTGTTGACAAGCAAATAAGTAGAACATTTCCAGGTGACAGCTAGTCTGGTGAACTCAGGAAATCCACTCAAGAAAGCTCTGAAACTCTGTTCACTCTCTAAGAACCTTCAAACTATCGGTCACTGACCTAGGGACATACAGTAGTACACATGAAAAGACAAGGGTTATGTGCTCTGGGTTTTGTTTTAAGCCACTTTTTAAACTTAAATTTTGGAGCTATCAAAAGAGTTCAGTTCATGAAATGGCAGGAAAGTTGAAGATTCTTAGAGCATAGCAGAAATTGGCACATCTTCCAACTTGGCTGAGAAACAATGACCTTATAAGAACTATTTTTAGACTTAAAAAAACCTTTTCCTTAAAGAATTAATTCATTTACCACCCCATGAAATCAAACCTCAAAATCTTGTGGTTAACCAAAAATCTCTTCCAACTTGTTTCATTTAGAATATAGTAAAAAATAGCCATTAGTTTTCAAAAGTAAATGTAAGCCAAACATAGCAATAAATGAGCTAATATATATAAACACCCTTGAGAAATAAAAAACTATAAAAATAGAAGATGCTGCTATTTTAAAGATGGCTGCTTTCCTCATCATTATCGTCCACCTGTAGCATCGTTTCCAAGAGGGCAGAAACTACCTCCTTATTGTATCCCTAACTATTAGCACAGTGCCCAGAACATTATAAATACTTTATGATAGAGATTTGATAAATTGAATTTGAATTTGTATTCACAAATATTTAGTAAGCATCTAGTATAGAAAGCACAGTGCTAATGGTGATGGCAAAAAGAAGTACAAAGACAAGTTTCCACCTTCTTTAGGAGAGGACTCAGTGTAATTAACCTCTAAGAGCTTGTCAGCCCAAATCACAGGGATGATTATTGTAACCACAAATGCCTCCTGAATTGGGCTAGATAGTGTTAGTAAGTGCAAGCAGGCTACTAATTTTAAGACAATAGGGTATCATAGGGATAGTAGAAAACTAAAGAGTGCAATGTTTGCTTAAAATTATAGTTATTCAACTTCAAATATTTCATAATCACTGAACTAACAAAAATAGTTTTGTCAAATTTTTAGCAGATTATTGAACCATGAAGAGGAATGAAGTTCTGATACAGGCAACAACGTGAATAAACCTTGAAAACATTATGCTACGTGAAATAAACCAGACAGAAGAGAACAAATACTGTATGATTCCACCGAAAATATCTAGAATAGGGACATAGAGACAAAAAATGGATTCGAGGTTAGGGGAAGGAGGTTTTGCTTAATGTTTACAGAGTTTCTGTTTGGCGTGATCCAAAAGCTTTGGACATAGATGGTGGTAATGACTGCACAACATTGTAAATGTAATTAATGCTGCTTAATTACACACTTAAAAATTGTTAAAGTGGCAAGTGTTACATTATGTATATTTTACTATAATATTTTTTAAAATTCTGGCAGATTCTGTGCAATCTGACTGCCCAGTTGATACTTTCGATTCCTAGCTCAAGGCTTTGTCCAATAATTATTTGCCAACCACAGTTGATCCTCCCTATCCATGAGTTCCACATGGCGGATTCATCAAAACTCAGATCAAAAATATTTGGGGAAAAAAAAAACAATAAAAAATAACATTACAACAATGCAAATAATAGAAATAAAAATACAGTATAGCAACTATTTACATAAGATTTCCATTGTATTAGGTATTACAAGTAAACTAGAGATGATTTAAAGTATCCAGGAGGATGTGCATAGGTAATGAACAAATCTTAAGCCATTTTATACAAAGAACTTGAGCATCCTGAGGATTTTAGTATCCGTGGGCATCCTGGAATCAATTGATTAAGGGGCAACTGTAAAGAAAAGGTTCTCCCCATTCCCATGGCATCACAGAGTTTAATGGAAATAACACAATATATTGATTCACACAGCTATTGTCTGGCTATTTACTAGCTATGTAACCCTGGGTAAATTACCTGATCTCTCCATACCTCAGCTTCCCTGTAAGTTACATGGAAATAATAATGGGACTTGATTCCTAGGATTAGAGTCAAGATTGTATGAGATAATGCTTTTGTAAAGCTCTTTTCACAGCGGCTGGCTTATTACTATTATTAGCCTGTTGTTAGCATTAGATAGACTAATAAGAATTAGTTATTATTATTATTAAGAAAACTAGAAAAAAATGAGTTGCATTTTTACTCCTAACATAATGATTTATTTATCTGACAATGGTTTTCTTAGAAACTACAGACACCAGCCGGGCATGGTGGCTCACGCCTGTAATCTCAGCACTTTGGGAGGCTGAGGCAGGCAGATCACCTGAGGTCAGGAATTTGAGACCAGCCTGGCCAACACAACAAAACCCCGTCTCTACTAAAAAATACAAAAATTAGCCAGGCATGGTGGCAGGCACCTGTAATCTCAGCTATTCGAGAGGCTGAGGCTGGAGAATCACTTGAACCTGGGAGGCGGAGGTTGCAGTGAGCTGAGATTGTGTCACTGCACTCCAGCTTGGGCAACAGAGTGAGACTGTATCGAAGAAAGAAAGAAAGAAAGAAGAGAAAGAAAGGAAGGAAGGAAGAGAAAGAAAAAGAAAAAGAAAGAAAGAAAGAAAAAGAAAGAAAGAAAGAAAAAGAAAAAGAAAGAAAGAAAGAAGGAAAGGAAGAAAGGAAGAAGAAAGAAGAAGAAAAAGAAAGAAAGAAAGAAAGAAAAAGAAAGAAAGGAAAGAAAGAAAATAAAAAGAGAAAGAAAGAAAGACTATAGACACATCAAGGTAGAGTTCACAATGACGTTTTTAAATAACCGATCCAAAGACATTACTAACCTAGTGAAAATTCTTTAATGACTTCCTGTGGTTTTAAGAAGTCCCAAATCCCATAGCACAGGCCTATCTTCAGCATTTCAGCCTTGCAGTGAACACTGTGACCTCCCCATCATCCATTCTGCATTTCCTAGCAGCCCTGATTTCTGTTTTGTAACCTCTGTGATTCCAGGGAAGTTAACACTTCCCGGGGCTCCTGAGATAGACCATCTAGCCCAGACCAGGCTAAGTGGGCCATTCCTGCCTCCTCAACATGGTGCATGGTTCAAGACAGGGCATGTGACCTCCACTGCTCCAATCAGGATGAATCTCAGGCCTCGTATTAGGAATACCATAACAACTTTCTTTCTCTTCTGGATAGTATGGAAGGCAGGTATGAAAGCTGGAGCTGCTGCAGTTACTTTGCTACCTTAGGAGACACAAGGCAATACATCGGGGAGATAGGGCCAAGAAAACTGGAGAGGAATAAAGAGCTCTTGATAAGGTCATGAGTAGAGCCAAGCTACCTCTGAAGCTTTTTGGTTATTGAGCCAATAAATTCCTTTATATTTGCAGCCAATAAGTCTTAATTGTTTTTTTTTAAGTCTCATCTTGCTGCATTGTTCTCTGCCCTGCATTCCAGCCACACTGATCTGATTTCTATTTTAGAACACTACCAAGCTTCTTCTGATGGCACATTCTCACCACTGCACTCTCTCTCCTTACATTGTATGTTTGCCACCCTCCCTCCTGCCATTTCCCTACTCCACTTGCCCTGATTAATTCTTGTTTATCCTTCATAAGTAGTTCAGCTCAAACATCATTTCTCCAAGAAGGTCTTCACATATGTTTTAATTTAGGTCGAGTTCTCCTAAACATCCATAACAATTTATACTTTTTTATAAGATTTATCACCATGGTAATTAGATAATTGCCTGATCAGTTGACTGACGTCTGTCTTCCATGCTTGACCATCTTGTTTACTGCTGTTTTTTTTTTTTTTTTTGAGATGGAGTTTTGTTCTTGTAGCCCTGGCTGGAGTACAAGAACATGATTTTGGCTCACTGCAACCTCCACCTCCTAGGTTTCAGCAATTCTCCTGCCTCGGCCTCCAAGTAGCTGGGATTACAGGTGCCCACCACCACGCCCAGCTAATATTTGTATTTTTAGTAGAGATGGGGTTTTACCATGTTGGCCAGGCCAGTCATGAACTCCTGACCTCAAGTGATCTGCCCACCTCAGCCCCCCAAAATGCTGGGATTCCAGGCGTGAGCCACTGTGCCCAGCCTCACTGCTGCTTTATCCCTAGCACCTAACACAGTGCCTTGTGCATAAAAATGACTCTAGATAAATATTATGTTAACAAATGACTAGCTTTTAGTCCTCAAGGCTATTTCTTAAGTCTTCAGGAAAAGCAAAAACATTTTATAAGCAAACCAATAGCTGAGAAAAGAGGAGTTAAGACAGGAACAAGCTGCTGATTCCTGGCTATGGATGAAAAACTGCATTCAACAAATCCTGGTTGGGCACCCATTCTATACAAAACATGGACTAAAGTAAAGAAGAGATCAGCCCTGCCCACCAGGAGCTCTTTACTGGCCTCTAATTAGCTGGGCATAGAGAATGCTGCTGTTGTCAGATTCCAAGTCTCATCTATTACTCATTGCTTTGGTGCTTACTTCAAGCAGGGTCAAACCTACATTTAGCCTTTAAAAACAATTTTGGCTTTGCCTGTGTCCTAAATAGCAAAAAAAAAACCTCGGAGCTCTCAAGTTCTCCTTTCTTACAATTTCTTTTGAATCTGTCTTTAATCTCTAATGCTTAGAGACAAAGAGAAGAGCATTAGTTGCCTTCAAGCCTACCCTCTCCAGGCGTACCAAAGCATGTTGTAACAACCCACTGTCCACATGCAAATCCTACTGCATCACCATCCAGCAGTAAGAGGTGGCCAGGATTTAGGTCTAAGGCAGGATTCTGGGTGGAAAGTGAGCATGATCCAGAAATCAGAATCCATTTTCGTTCCAAACCATACAGAATAGTGATGGCTTTGGTGTCCGAGAATAGAGCCAGGCATGAAATCACACAGACTCTCATTCAAACCTGGGTTTTGCCATGTAAAAGTACCTCACCTCTTCGAGGAAATGAGATGAAATATGTGGAACACTTTGCACAAGTCTGGCACACAGAGCGCACGCGCACATTTTTTGTGCTCTTATTATTTTTGAATCCTTTGGGAGAAAAGATAACATCTTAGAGTGTAGACTTCTCTCCCCAAGCTTTTGTTTTGAGCTCAGTCTGGTTTATTCAGTGATGACCTGTATTGACTTCATAAGCAGATACTTCCTTGGAGATTTTGGCTTTATTTTCCCCCTGGGCCCACTTTATGCTGAAACAGTAGCACGGACGGTGAGACAGTTTAATGCCATTGCCTTACCTCCTGATAACAGCGTGGTTGACATGTCAGCCCTCCATGTCAAAATATTATGACAACCATAATAAGTAAAATAAATTAAAACACTTATTGATTTTAAGTGTTATCATTTCCCTCTACTATCAGTGACATATGATGTCAAATGTGATATATTTGAAGTATATTTTAAGCAAGATAATTAATGAATTGGATTTCAGAGTTGATTATTTAACATACTTTATGCAATTTGATGAAAAAAATCCCCATATGTAGACACAAATCAACAGAAGCTCCTGGCCATGAATATTGTAATATATAATCCCAATGATATCCTTCCTACCAAGGCATCATGCCGGTACACACGAGATGAGAGAAGAGAGAGAAGTATGCCGTTGACTTTGTTCACACCATTCTGGTAGAAATCAACAGCCAATCCAGCATTCATACAAAACGTAGGAGAATTAGACTAGTGGTAATTTGCTCTTTATCTTATCCCAACCCCATCAAGATCTGCCTTCTCTGGACTGAAGGTTTCTTAAGCAAGGATAGAAATTGGGCTGGGGCAGAGTTACCCCCAACCAATCACCACCTTCTGGACCCCTTCGTGGGTGACATCACGTTTTCACGAGAAAAGGCTTTAATAACGACAAAATCCAAATGCTACAGAAGATGAAAAGCCCCATGCTTTTCTGCACTGGAGAGTGAAGCCTTTAGAACAACAATGTGGTTAAAAAGGAGGAGGAGAAAGGGAAGCAGAGGCGTCAATTACAATTAGAGATTTCCTGACAGGGCCTATGCTAAACGAGTTATAGAGGCAATTACCCTAAAAATTTTGAAGCGGCCATTTGCTCAGTAACCTACACCGACCTGACACACAAGCAGAGATTGCCATAAGCACGGAATTTATGGTATTAGAATGCTGCTTTAGCATAAATTACCTCGGGGAACAGATTTAAACCAGTTGCGTTTTTAAAAATTATGCAACAACAACAACAAAATGAGTTTATGCAAACTCAATACCAATTGCAGAATGGGGCCCTCTAAGTCTTTATCTCCAAAGATGCTGCATTCCTTCTCGCCTGTTTGTTTTCTCTCTATGGATGAAGATTCACAGCATTAATGCATAATAACTGTATCTCACTCCATTACAGGTAGTTCAAGGCCGCTCGGCATAAACTATATGCACGGCTTTGTGTCTTCATCTTTAAAACCACCAAATATCTTGGTCGCAGACATATGTTAGGTTTAATGCATCCCCTGCCGTAAAAGTGTTGCTTAAGACTAATGAACAAACAAATGTTTGCTTAAACCTCTTTGTGAAAATCAAACAAGCTTTCAACAGCTATTCATGTATTTATTGTCAGATGTGAATCATCACTTAGGTGGTTTTCCCTGAACTATTACCAGTTAATGCTCATAGTTTTATGGCACTAATTCACTTGCGGTGGTTTTTGTTTTTTGTTTTGTTGTTTTTCCCCTCTCTTCTTTCTCTCAGTACCATCTCCAGAAAGGCACTGTATGAAAAGTCCTATATTGTTTCCAGCAGAACTGACACATTTGTGCCTAGCATAGCGACACCATTGTCCATGGAAGGGCCACAGCCTTCAGGGACTTTCCTGCCAGTGCTGTATTTCGCCTGCACCCGTCTGCCTTGGTTTCTGCACTGAGACCCTCCTAAGCAAGTGAGCACAAGCAAGACACTCGCCCTGCCTCTGCCCCTACCCCTCCTCACAAAGTAGCTGTTTTTACAGACTCAGCAGCACCTGAAAAGCTCCCACAAGATTTGCCCATTATATTAAATAACAGGTTTTAGAAGCTGGGAACTGTTATTCTAGTGTTGCTGGGTGTCATTAAGGTTGCACGTCTATGCTTGTTTAATTTTTCTTCTGCCATTAAGCAAACTAAATGCTCGGAGGTTTTTTTCTGTCTCAGTGGGGTCCACCCAGAATAGAAAAGAGAATAAGTGTTCCAGGGTTGTGTAACTGGGTTTTTTTTGCAGCTTTCATTATGAGGAAGGAATTAAAAATCCCTCCTAGTCAGTACTTAAAATATCAAAGTCATTGTTTAATGCCTTTGAGTCACTGTACAACTAATTCAATTGCACAGTGTAGCACTGTTTCACAGTGTGTGAAACACAGATAGTACATAGAAGTGATTGCAAAGTTGAATAAACACCGAATTAGTTTTAAAAGTCTGCAACTTCCCGGTGGAGTCTTTCACACTGAACGGCACTATTGTCTGACAAAGTCGATGGTCGCCAAAAGGTTGCATTACCTTCTGCTTGTGCTAAGGTGAGAGTGTACCCTGTACACTGTGGTACCTGGAAGAGAAGGCCATCCTCTGGGAGGCCTGTGTGCTGACAACTCCATATAACCTGCCCACTTGTCACTCAGGGAGACACGGCCACACAACACAGCCTGGCGTGGACAAGGCAAGGAGGTGGTGTAGATGAAAGAAAGGCCATGGCTAAATGAGAAACCCCAGGACAATTTTTAAAGCAGTTTGAGAGAGATGAAATATTGTAATTTGAGAATTTAAAAAGACAAATTTAAGCCCCATGCTTTGTTGCTTCCTGGCTGTGAGACCATTTTCAAGTCATTTAACATTTCCAAGCCTCAGTCTCCTTATGTGTGCGCATTTGCTCAGTAACAATTATTGACTATTATGTATTTTGCAGTCACTGTTCTAAGTGCTGAAGCGCTGGGGCCACAATATCAAACAGAGCAAGTGAGTCGGTGTCCTCAGTGAAGTTTACTGGATATTATAAACAATCATGGAATTCAAAGACAATCATATAACAAACATTTTTGATGGCTTAGGATGTGCCAGGTACAGTGCTAAGGACAAGGGATATAACCAGATGCAAACCAATCCCCATCCTCAGTCACTCACTCATTCACCCAACGAATATTTTTGAGTACCTACCCTGCACCAGGCACCAGGGATATAACAGATAAAAATTAAGTCTCTGGTTTCATGAAACTTTCATTCTACTGGAGGGAGACACACAATAAGCAAATAAATGGCTTATTCTCCCATCTCCTTGAAGTCTTCACTCAAATGTTCCTTTCTCAAGGAGACTATATGACCACCCTATTTAAAATTTCAACCACCATGCTACATTCACTGCTTTTCATCTTGCTAAGATAGTTCATATGTGTTAATTTGACTGAAACACAAGGTGCTCAGATACTTGGTCAAACATTATGCTGGGTGTGTCTGTGAGGGTGTTTTTGGATGAGATTAGCATTTGAATCAGTAGACTGAATAAAGCATATTTCTTTGCCTAGTAGGTGATCGGCATCCAATCACTTAAAGGCCTGAATAGAACCAAAAGTCTGATTTGCCCGTGAGTGAGAGAGAACTAGTTCTGCCTGATTGCTTCAGCTGAGATATCAGCCTTTTCCTGCCTTTGGAGTTGAACTGCAACACTGGCTTTTCTTGGGCCTCAAGCCTGCCAGCTTCTGAACTGTAACCACACCATCATCTCTCCTGGTTCTCGGGCCTTTGCATTCAAATCAGAAACGCACCATGGGCTCTCTTAGGTCTCTGGGTTGCCAACTGTGATCTTGAGATTTCTCAGCCTCCATAATCACGTGAGTCAATTGTTGGTTCTGTTTCTCCGGAGAACCCTAATCCACCGCTCTTTCTTCCCTTACACATACTGCTTCCCAACATATCAAATAATTTTTCAATTATATTTTTGGTTTATTATTTATTTCTCCCACTGGAATGTAAGTTTCACAGAGATCTTGTTCATTGCTAGATCTCAAGCCTGGCATCTACTAGGCATTCAGTAAATAGTTGTTGAAAGATGAAAAAAATAAATGTAATCTGCCAAGTGGCGGTAGATACTGTGAAGAAGAATAAAACCAAATAAAAAACTTGAGGGAGGCAATGGCACTTCTTTTTATAGAAGGTGGGATAATGGATATTACTACTGGGATATATTGTTTATCTTCCAAGCTAGGATATCTTTTTTAATCCTGAGATCCTTGTGGATTCACATGGAGTTATAAGAAATAATACAGAGAAATCTCATGTACCCTCTACCCAGTTTCCTTAAATAGTACCATCTTGCAAAACGGTGGTACAACATCATAATCAAGATATACCTATTGATACAATGTACAAATCTTATTTGGATTTTCCCAACTTAACTTGCACTCGTTTGTGTGTGTGTTTAGTTTTATGCAGTTTTTCCCACGTTTAGGTTCAGGTATCCACCACCACAACAGATATACTAAACAGTTCCTTCACTACAAGGCTCTCTCGTGATGTCTTTTATTATCACATCCACTTCTGCGCCCTTAACCCTTACCCTTTTCCAGTCTTGGGCAATCACTAATCTGTCCTCCACTTCTATACTTTTTGTAAAGTAAGACACTTTTGAAAGCAAAGGGGACACTATTAATAATTATAGCAGGACAACTGGTTAATGAGCACTGTCCCTGATGAAACACATGTGGCCATCTCTTTATTATAGAACAATCATGATATGGTTTGACTCTGTTTCCCCATCTAAATCTCATCTTGAATTGTAATCCCCTCATGTCAGGGGAGAGGCCTAGTGGGAAGTGATTGAATTATGGGGGTGGACTTCCCCTTGCTGTTCCAGTGATAGTGAGTGTATTTTTTTATATACAAGGCACACCAATGAGTACTTTTTAATTAATCACAAGAGCTGATTGTTTGGAAGTCTGTGGCACTTTCCCCTTCACTCTCTCTTTCTCTTTCTCTCCTGCTGCCCTGTAAGAAGTGCCTTGCTGCCCTTCTGCCATGATTGTAAGTTTCCTGAGGCCTCCCAAGCCATGCAGAACTGGGAATCAATGAAACCTCTTTTCTTTATAAATTACCCAGTCTCAGGTAGTTCTTTATAGCACTGTGAAAATGGATTAATACAAATCATAACAACTACATCTAACAGTCTTGGAATGGGTTGAGCATGCCAAGCACTGCACCGATCTCTGTCCACATTATTACTTTTAAAACTCAAAAAAATCGTGAGGAAATACTGTTATTGTTCACATTTTACAGAGGAAGAAACAGAGGCAGTGAGGCATTAAGACACCTGTCTAGGGTCACAGGGTGTACAGCTTTCAGAGCCAGGAATCATAACCAGGTCTGTCTTGTTCCAAAGCTTGCCTTTTGTAACTCCTGCACATTAAACAAATAATTACGACTAATTTATTAAATAATTACAAGTGAGCAAAGTGTTGTGAAGGAGAAGTAGAAAGGGCTACTGAAGCATAAAATGGGAATTGGAAAAATACCTACCTCACCCATAATTATTGTAAGAATTAAAAAGTACTCATTGGTGCACTTTGTATATTAAAAAGAACCTTTAAAAATGTTCAGCATTGTCAACCTTTATACCAGGAGAGAGTCTTATATAGACATTCATCACCTCGAATTTCCAAAATACTAAGAGCCATCTCCTTAACACTGTATTGTCTTTCCATATATACTTTGGAATACTGACACAGAAGAATGAATTTAAAATTTTTAAAACTCTACAGTTTCTGACTGCAACACAAGGAAGTATTCACCTGACACCATAAACTGTATAGCAGATTTCGCCCTACAGAAGAAATTGTCTATGATTTCCCCCAGATGTTAGAGGACCCATCGCTGAGGGAAGGAGTCCTACAGATTCAGAATCAAGAGGGATGTCCTGGAAGAAAAACAAACAAACAAAAGGCCCACTAGGTGGAGTGAAATGGATCAAGAGCATTATGTTCAATTTCACCTTGTTTTCTCAAAAGGAGCATTAAGAATCAGCCACCTTAGTACATACTTAAAGGTAAACATTACATTTAAGAAAATCCTTGTTATCTTAATGTGGCAGTGAGAAAATACTATCAAGTACGGTACCTGGACTAGGTTAGAATATTACATACACAGGATCTCTTGATAGAATTATCCTCAGACTTTCCAGTTCTAATCTTCTAGATTTACTGAGATCTGATCCTGTGGCCACCGATGAAACATCAGAGGAATGGGATCCTGTAGGTGAAGATCATCAGCTTATAAAAGCCCATTGCCATCAATGGGATGGCAAGGATGAAGACTGTTATGGGGCCAGTGGACTCAGCATTGAAATGAATCACGGACTTCATGCCAAAAGACTCAGTTTATGTCCCAGCTCTCTGGAGCAAAGCCCCCAAGTCCATTTCCTCATCTACAAAAAACGATAAAAATACTTAATGGACAAAGTTGTGTGGGAATTCAATGAGATACAGTATGCTCTGTATGTACCCTAAAGTCTTATATAAATAAAGGCATTCTTTTCATCTGGAAATTGAGGAAAAAGATGCCCTGAACAAGAAAAATAGGAGAAAAGATTTTTTTAAATGAAGGATAAAATTATGAAATCCTTCCAGGTATTCCTACAGAAAGACCTTACCCACAAGCTAGGGGCATATGTCCGGTCCTAAGGTCCATTTTGGAGCAGCCCAGCACTCAGCCTGGAAGATTGGACACTGAGAAATATGTGCACCCCATTTTTCTAACTAGCAGCATTTTGATCCTGTCTTATTATCTATACCCAGGCTAGCACATATGATTTTTTCTGCTTGCACTCCAGGAGAAGGTAGGCAGTGGACAAAAGGTGGGTCATTCTCACATTGACCAGGTCTTTGTTCCAATATCACCCTCCCAGATAGGCCTCTATTCACTCTAAATAGATCACACTGTCTAAAATAGCTACCTTTCCTGCACACAGTCCTTTACTATGCCATTTACCATCAAAGCTCTTCTCACTCCCTGATATGATTTTACATGTTGGTTTGCTTGTTCATTGCATGTCCCCTCACTACAATATAAATGCCTTGCCAGTTTTGATCACTACCACATCTCAAAGGCCTAAGAATGTTCAGTACATACTAGGTGCTCAATAAGTACCTTTTTTATACATGAATGAATGAATTCTATTTTTGTCTTATTCCATTGACATTCTCCTGTCTTTGCTGCCTTGGACAGCTCTGAAAGTTCTTCTGCTATTTTGCACACTATTGTTTTTCTCTCTGTCATTTGAATCTTTTCCTTACTTAGTTTGGTTTCTCCAAAAGTAGAGCTTGAGACAAGGGGTTGGATACCAGTAGTCTATTTAGAAGGTGATTGCAGGATTGGAGAGAACAGGAAGAGTTAAGAAGAGAAACAAAGAAGAACCAACAAAAAAGTGCCTTACCTGGGTTGCTAATATGGGCAGTAGGCACTCAATTCTTTCTGGATTTCCTGAGAGATGCGCAGAATACCTCCCAAAATATGGAGGTTGGAACATTAATTTACATAAACTGAAAAGTTTGAAAAAAATCAGTCCTTGCCCTTGAGAAAACTTTACTCTGAGTGAAAATGAAAACAAGAAATGCTTGTGACGTATTCATTGTATACAAGGGAATTACATTTTATTGAGTGCCAAACATGAGCCAGGGACTATACCTGACAATTTATATATATCGTCTTATTTCATTATGGCAACAGGAGCTGCCACATATCAGGCTGCTACCTTTTAACCAGGCTCTTCACACACATGCTCTCACCAGTTGTTACAACTAGTCAATACAAGTTTTTCTTTCCATTTAAGAGATGAGAAAAGTTGAGACATAGAGAAAAGAAGTAGCTTGGCCTAGGTAACACCATCAATTCATAGCAGATCTTTCTGACTCTATAGCTTGCCGTCCTTTAGAGAAACAATTACATGCAAGGAAAATACAGCACAGTATAAATTTAAGTGAGTGACTACATGACACTTTTTGGTGAAGAGTTACAAGAATTTAGGGAAGGCAATGTGCAACATGAGGACCATAGTCAGTAACATTATATTGTACACTGGAAATCTGCTAAGAGAATAGATTTTAGGTACTAGTACTGTAAAAAAAGAAAGGTAACTATATGAGACAGTGAATATGTTAACTTACTTGACTGTAGTAATCATTTCTCTATACAGATATCTATACATATATCAAAATGTCATGTTGTATACCTTAAATTTATATGATATAATAATATAAACAAACAAAAAATTAAATAAATAGAATTCAGAGAAGTGAATGACCGATGTGAGCTACACTTAAATTTAACAAGATTTTATTAAGAAGCTTAGGTTTTTTTACAATTTTTAAGAGCAAGTGGGGAGGAGAAAATGGATTCCTCTAGGCCAGTGAAACATCTGGAGGGAAAGGCATGAAGGTGAGGTAACTGGCTTCATGGAACCTGAATTATTTTTCATTAAAGAGCTGAACCCCCATATTATCTCTCATAAATAAGTAGTGTGCCATGGAATTATGGAACATGAAAGGTATGGATTTAGAACATGATCTAGGTTAAACAAAAAAGAGGAAGAAAACTAAAACAAAGAACAAAATTCGGATTGTTGGGATGATTCTGAGGCCCTGGAACCTTAGAAACTATAAAGGTTTTCCAAGTGTATTTGAAAACACATATATTCAGTGTGTGCAGCCTGACAACAGTGGAATGCCAATAACATTTAATTTCCTTGACTTCTAACCTTCTTAACCTGTTGTGCTGCTGGAATGGGACTGTAAATCAAAATATGCCCAATTGTATAGGGAACATGTGTATTTGGTCACTCCAACTTGCCTGATGATTTTTTTAAAACACCCCTCACAATAGCATTTGTGCTGTCTTGTTTTTCATAAGTCTTTCTTCTCAACCATGCCGCAACTGGTTAATATAGGTATCAAACACAGCACACAAGAAAGAAGGACGCAGAAAAGAGATTCAGAAATGGATAAAAGAGGCCAAAATATCCCTGACATTCCTCCCATCCCAACTGTTCTAAATGTTCTTCCATTTTCAACAACAACAACAAAAAAACACTGGAATATTGCCTTGGGTCTAGTAAATCATTAGCAAATTAAGAACCTGTTTTTAATAACATTTAACTTGTAAATAATGCATTAATTGACTAGCCTGAATGTTAGTTTGAGCATTTGAAACTCTGCTACTAAATTTGTAATGAAAGAAATGTGCTGCAACAGTAAGCTATATGGTGAATATAATAGATTAAATATGACAGTTGATATTTGTGAAAATGGGGTTATAATTAGAGGACACCTGCAGCTGTTTTCCAACCAAAACAACAGAAATTAAACTTGCATAAACTGTGTGTGTGTGTGTGTGTGTGTGTGTGTGTGTGTGTGTGTATCACATTTTCTATTGACTTGTTTCTTTTGTTCTCCTTGAGTCTTGTGCTAGGATACCCTGTTTTTCAGGTCATATGTCAAGCAAGCAACAAGTGGCCTTTTGCTGGATACACTTTATTGGATCTCAAAGTGATAGATTTTGGGGAGGAAAAGAATAAAAAGGCACAGAGATCTGTTTTTTTCTAGGAGTTTACTAAAATTTGTAAGTGATGGCCCAGCGTATTATAACTGCTCAGAATTAGAGGAAGCCATGTGAAAAGGAACCAGTAGAGATTTTAATCTTACCTGCCTTGCCTGCAACTATCGAGTAGGATTTCTGAGATGAAAACATGAAGAATGTGGCACCCTGCCAGCTATACATTATTAAAAATATGTATAGCAGTGAGTCAGGTAGAGAAGTTGCTAGAAATAAGGATTAACCCAAAGAGAAACTAAATATTTGCAATGACTAATAATTAACAAAGTGCTGTCATTTCACTAATTCATTATTTCTCATGCATTCAACAAATACAGATAAGCACTTTGCAGAGGCTATACTACACTAGGCTCTGGGATACACAGCTGAGTAAGACACAAATTCAGCCCTCAAAAGGCTGAAAATCTCGTTTGGGGAAAATATCTGTAAATCAAAAGAAAGAGAGATCATGCAAGTCAAGGAAAGAGATGAAATATTAAGAAGCAAATCTTGGTACATTCTGTCAAATGCAACAAGGAAGTTAAGAAAGATAAAGACAGAAGCATTTCCATTGAATTTGTCAATCAAAGTTCATTAGTGACCTTGGCAGAAATTCTTTTAGTGGAGTGTTGGGAACAGAAACCAGATTACAGTGAGCTACAGGATGAGTAAGAAACAGAATGTAGAAGTGAGTGTACACTGCTCTTTTCAGAAGTCTGACCATGAGAGACTAGAGATAGAGAAAGAGAGGAGGGAATTGGGGGTGGTGGGGGAGAGGAAGTATGTAAAGAGTTGGTTTTCAAAGACCTGAGCAAGTTACATATGTTGAGTAGTGGTCATAGCCATTGTACACAGAAAATCTTGGCACATTAACACACATGTGTGCACCTTAGTTATACATTTTTTTCCCTATCAGAAGTTGAAATTCTCTTTTAATATTCCAAATATTAAATTCTCATTTAATATGCTAATTAGCCTGCATTTTACAATAGATTATATTAGAGCTTGGATACACATCCAACTCAATTCCATATTATGGAGCTGTAGTTGACTTGGTCAATAACTTGCACTGTTCTGCATGAGAATTTTCACAATTTACTACCTCTTTCTAATAGGGTTTGCTTGAATTATATGAAGTTACAACCTTTATTGGTCAAAACCAGCTGAATATTGGCAATTTCATGTGGTTCAACCTAACAGTCGACAGGGGACTGGGGAGATCATAGCATGTGAATATAATGTTGAATGAGACATAAGGTAGGAAGAAAGAAACAAACAAGATAGCTGAGACAAAGGGTATTGAATGAGTAGAAAAAAGTAGTAATCTTTTTGTCTGGGTTAGGTGTGCGTTCCCAAGGGAAATAATTTTTGAGCATGTAGCTTGAAAGTAATAATAACACTTTTAGGGAGTACAGATGGCTCAGGGGATCAATTGGGATTTAGGGAGTGGGGCTTTTACCTGCAATCTGTCCAATTTAGTCAGACTAACTTGCAATTTTTACACTGTTAAACATCTTACAAATCTGAGACCAAAAGACCAAAGAAAAGCTCTTTCAATTGGATGTCTGGGTAAGTCGTGGCAAATCTTTTATCCCCATAGTAATGTGATTCCTCCATCTCTAAAATGAAGGCATGGATTACCCACTCATTCTCAATCCAATGTGGGAAGTGCAGAATCCTGTGTCAGAGTAAAGACAGTCGTGGTGCAGTCAGCAAGGGAAAGTAATTTTTCCAGACTGCGCGTGCTGAAAATAAACCCAGGGTAGTCTCAGGGGAGCACTTCCCAGTCCCCTTCACGGACACTAAATTCACTGTGGTGGGAGGTGAAGATGGACTGAAAACAAATACCTGAAGAAAGAAAAACACCCTAATGAGGGCACCAGTGGTGGGTTGGTGGGAACTGAGCTACCACTGGGAATGCATCACCTGAGCATTTTCTCCAGAGCAGAGGTGTTGGACAAGTCTATGAGGAGAAATTCCCATAGCAGTGCACAATTTGGGCTCTGGCTAAGTTCTTGGAAGGTCCTTTGTCAGCGGTCAGAATCCCATTTTCATAAACAAAGAGGAAAAGTCTCACTAAAATGAAACTAAAGAACACACAGCAGCAGACCCTGGTCTCTTCTGTGTTAACAGAAGAAACATGAAAATACTTAAGCCAACACACTAGGAATTTGTGTCAGTCATGATACTTTCTTTGCTGGTCTTGAGTTTCTCATCACTATCACCCATGGCGAGGCAATTACTCAGAACAACCCATGGCATTTTGCAGGGCACCATACTTGGTATGGGAAGTGGTGAGTCATGAGCCTGAGACTTAGTTACACAGTGTCTTAGAGAAATATCCAGCTCCTTCTCAAGCTATAAAATTTCTCCTGCTAGACCAAGAATAGATATGGAATTTTCTATCATCTCTGAATTTTTATTTTACTGAGTTGCAAGCAGAGCTCTGTCTCCTGTTATATTTATATTATTGTAAAATTGATCTTGAGTATGTAGAACTTAAGAAGGTTTCCAAAGACAGATCTGGATGAGCCTCTCTCTTTCAGCTTATAAGATGTATTTTGTAAAATTTGGCATAGTTGCTTTTATTATTATAATATAAAACCTAAAATGTATGTGATTAAATACATGACCTGCCTCCCTGAAGGTAAGATAGTTTCTAAATTCTAAAGCTAAATAATCTAGTCCACAGGGCCAGACATAAAATTGCACCCAGAAATTCATATCAAGTGTCAAGTCACCTTGAGGTTACTCCTGAGGGCTCAATGCTGGTCATGGGTGGAAAGAGGTCATTTGCCTCACTGTCTTGCTTGAGGATGATTTTTTTCCTACCACACAGGGAAAAATTTGCAGCTAATTATATGATTGTCAAATTATGAGTTCTCCTTCCTAAAAGACGCTTATACTTTCCCATCCCATTGACATCAAGATTGGTCACATGACTTGCTTTGGCCAATGAAATGTGAGCAAAAGTGACAATTACCACTTCCCAGTAGAAGCTGAGAGTCATTGTGTGCCTCCACAATTGCTCTTTTCCCTCTGCCCAAAGAATAGCATGACCTAAACAGGGACTCAATTTCAGAATGAAGATATGTAGAGCTGCAACTGACCTACAGCCAACATGTAGCAAGAGAGAGAAATAAATCCACATGGTTTTAAGCCACTGAGAACTGGCAATTGTTTGTTACCAGAGGGCAACATAGAAAAACTATCGAATACAACAGTAAAACAAACCCATCAGGTACAGCAGGTGGATCTGCTCCCTGAAACCACTCCCTGAAATGCACGACCACTCTAGCTGTATGTTAGCACAAATAAGGAAGGGGACCAGAAAATAAAAGGAGGGAAGAAGGGAGCTAGGGAAAGAAATCTCAATATTTCCCAGGGAAATATTGGTGGTGTTCTAGAAGTGGCTATGTTACAACAGTTGCATCATAGGATGTTTATTCACTTCCAGGCTTTCCTCTGCTCTCAGTTGGTGCTGCAAGGAATATCTTGCTCTAAAAACACCAGCTGAAAAAGACTGGCCATAGATGACTTCGGGAGGCCAAAGAGTTCTGTATTCACCTCAGATGTGTCCTTAATACTCTCCAGCAAACATACAGTATTTCCCTAGTCCATTAACTCTCCTACTCCCCTGGAAAACTGTTTCATGCCTACTCCTCTCTTCTTAAACCTCTAAACGCCTCTGTCATCCTCACCAAGCTGATGATTTTGCTTCCTAGTTCACTGAGAAAATAACAGCAATCAAAAGTAAACTCCACTCAGCCTCCAGCACCATCTCCTCTCCTCCTGCGTCTGTGCTCATCTGCACAACCCTTCTTCCTAGCCATGTTCCTAGTCAAAACCAAGCCCTTAGCTTGTCACTAGATCTTTCTTCACTCATCTATTGAAGGATACTGTTTCAGTAATTTTCTTTTATTTCTTCTACATGACCTATTTTTTTTCTCTATTTGATCACTCTCACCAACATTCAAAGATGTTGTTTTCTCGTATTTTTTAAAGATTCTTTTTACTTGAATTCCCATTAGCAATTCCCCTTTCTCACATTTCCTTAATAGCAACATTCTTTGAAAGAGTGTCTATACCCTCTGACTCCAGTTTCTCTCCTCTTGTTCTTTCTGGACCTCACTATAGTCAGGCTTTCACCTATACCTCTCTGCAAACACTGCTCTGATCAAGGTACCAAAACCCCTACTTTGCTAAGCCACTGGTCATTTCTCAGTCCTCATCTTATGTAACCAATTAGAAGCATTGGACACAATCACTCTCTCCTCTTTGAAATACTCTTTTTCCTGTCCTTCCAGATTCTCTGATTGTTCCGTTTTATTACTACTTGTCTAGTCACGTATTTTTGTTTCCCTCGATGCTGCTTCTCATCTCTGCAGTTTCACTCCTCAGGCTCAGTCCTTGAAACTTGTCTTTTTTTTTTTTTTCTAATCTATGCTTACTCCATTGGAAAGCTCATCCAACCTCAGAGCTGTAATAAATTTGTACTTCCAGTCTGGCTCTTTCCCCTAAAATCCACACTCATGTCTTTATAAGACATGATACATGCATGGAATGGATACCTAACAGGCACCTAACAGTTGGCATGTCTAAACTAAACTCCTAATAGCCACAGAAGCATCACCAAAACTGCTTCTCTCACAGTCTTCCCCATCTTAGCAAGTAGCAGCTCTTAGTTCAAGTCTAAACCCCTTGCAGTTTCCTGGAGTATTCTTTTTTCATACCCCCATTCTAACCATCCAACAATCCAACAATTCCTATTGGTTTTACATTCAAAACACATCAGAATCCCATCACTTCTCATTGCTTCTACTGCTGCCATTATAGTCTGAGCTACCCTCATCTTTTGCCTGGGTGAGTGCAGTGGCCTCCTAATGGTTCTCCTCTTTCCATCCTTGACATTTTCTAATCTATTGTCTACATAGCAATAAAGTTATTTCCTTAAGGCCAGGCACGGTGGCTCACTCCTGAATCTCAGCACTTTGGGAGATCGAGGCAGGCGGATCACGAGGTCAGGAGTTTGAGACCAGCCTGGCCAACATAGTGAAAACCCGTCTCTACTAAAACTACAAAAAATTAACCTGGCATGGTGGTGGGCGCCTGTAAGCCCAGCTGTTTTGGAGGCTGAGGCAGGAGAATCACTTGAACTGAAAAGGCGGAGGTTGCAGTGAGCCAAGATCATGCCACTGCACCCTAGCCTGGGCAACAGTGTGAGACTCCATTTCAAAAAAAAAAAAAAAGTTATTTCATTAAAGCATGCCAAATGCCACTCTCTGTTCAACCTCTTCCCAGAATCTTTCCTCTGATGCCTCCTGCTACCCTGCTCCTCATTTATTCCATCCACTCCAGCTATCCTGGCTTACTTGTTAATTCTTGAGAATATCAGACATGCTTTGATGTCAGCACCTTTACATTTGCTGTCAGCACCTTTACATTTGCTGTTTCCTCTCCCTGAAAATGTTTTCATTCTCTCCACGAACTAGGAAGCGAAGTCATGATGGCTCATTACTTCCTTCAGATCTTCACTCAGTGAAGTCTTCCCAGCCTACCTGATGTTGCAAACCCCATCCAGCATGCTCTACCCACCTTCCCCACTTTATCTTCTGCTAAGCACTTATGATTGTCTAACATATCATAGTTTGACTTACTTAGATTATTTATTGTCTGTATCCCCAAACCTGGAATGTAAGCTCCATGAGGGAAGGGGGTTTTTGTTAACTACTGTACCCTCAAACACCTAGAATAAGGCCTGGCACATATGAAGCTCAACAGAGACCTGTTGAAGGAATAAATAAAATGTTTTTGCAAATCACCTTCTCAATCCCTGGAAATGTTGATTTAGTGTTTCATCTCCTTTACTTGGAATAATAAGAGAATATTAAAGTTGAGATGGCTTTAGAGTTCATCTAGTTTAATACTCTCATATGACACAAAAGAAAACTTTGACCTAGAGAATGAAATAAGTTTTCTGAGGTTGCACACCTAACTCCTAGCTAATAGCACAGCAGGGCCAGGTGCTCTGGCTCCCAGCCCATCTCTCCCCTCACAGTACCAACCACACCATCTTCCTTCTGGCTTCCATACGTAAAATCAGATTCTGCGAATGCCTCTGCTTTTATTTTGTATCTCATCTTCTTTATGTCGTCTTGATATCTTCATAAATCTGCTTTCATCTCATTTTTCAAGAATATTTGTATAAAAAGAAAAAGGGATGATTTCCACAGAATTTAAACAAAACCCCTACAGACTCTACTAAAGGTTTCATTCGATTCTTTAAGATGTATTATGTATCAGCAGGCAAAAGATGTGTTAGAATTCAAACTCCAGGAAAAAAAATAGTTTCAGAAAACATGATTAATATGTTAATAATGGCACCTAACTCTCCAAAAACGTAGGGCAAAGATTCAGTGAGAAAACATACATTGCTTGGCATACAGGAAAGACACAGGAAGCATAGGCTATGGCACAGGTTTGTGTGTTTGGAGTGTGAGACTTCTGTGAGTACTAGAGTGCCTATGTATCCCTGCTGATGTTACACAATATTGAGACCCAATTTTCTCTCTTAATAAAAAAATATATGGTGAATTTGTAATTGTCCAATTTGTCATGGCAATTTATTATTCTGCTTCCCAGAGCACTTTAGAGAATACTTTTTGAATACTGATTTTTTAAAAAAAAGAGGCACAACATCTCCCTGAACCAGTAAGTGACAACAGATATCATCATCATCTCCGTTTTGCCTATGATATAAGCTAAAGCCTGAAGGTTATTTACCTCAGTTCAAGCACAGCCAAGCGATGGAAGACATGGAACCAGAAGCTCAAATGTCTAATTCCTGAACCTGAGTTAGTTCATTGAGTCAGTCAGCCTGTAAGCATTGGTAAGTAATTCAAGATGAAAAACTAAACATTATTTTCTTTCATACTAAAAAGTTTTGATTCTGTTCCCACAGAGAAACAGGGTCTATATTCCATGAACTTGAATCTGGGTGGCCTCCGTGATTGTTTGGCCAGTAAAGCCACAGCAGAAGTGAAGACAGCCCAGATTCCAGTTCTAGGCCTTATGAAACTGGCAGCTTCCACTTTCCGTCTCTTGGAACACTCTCTCTGGAAACCCTTAATCACTAGGTAAGAAGTTCTACTACCCTAAATTCATCCTACTAGAGAGGCCATGCTTAGACACTCCAGTCAACAAGCCCAGCTGAGCTCCACCTTCCAGCCAGTGGCAGTCACGTGAGGAAGGACGTCTTGACCCTTCTGACAAGCACACCCACCAGCCGAAAACCATTGAGTGTCCTCAGTCAATTTGAAATGGAGTGGAAGAATCACCCAGCTGAGCCATGCCCAAGTGCCTGAGCAACAAAGTCTTGGTATAGTAAAATGATTGTTATTTTTAGCCACTAAGTTTTAGAGTAATTTGCTGTGCTGCGATAGATAATAACAGAATTGAATACCTGAAAGTGGAGTGCTACCGTAACTCTATCTAAAACATGCGGCCATGGTTTTGGAATCAGACAACGAGCAAACACTGCAAAGATCTTGAGGACACCGTTAATGAGAACAGAAGAACCTGAAAGAGACTTCTAGCGAAAACGTAGAAGAGCATAGTACAGGAATTACTATCGGAGGCTGGAGAAAAAGTGACCCGTTATGAAGTGGCAGAAATTCTGACAATACTGTTGTCTGTCGTGATCTAGACAAGAGAATATATACCTAATGAACAGACAGATTTGGCTGGGTTTGGATCTCTGATAGGAATGCCAAAAGTGTCAAATGATTTGTTATAAAACAAATCATTTTGATATTGTATGGAGAAAGGTAAGCTTAAAATGAAATGTTTAATTATTGTAGTTAAATAATTAGTTATATTACTTTGCCATATTACTATGTAATTCCTAGGAAGCAGGATCGAAATGTAATCAAAGAATGTGGACATGTAACCAGTAAGATTTTCGAAATGCTGCAGACTAGGGACTGCTTTGTGCTTTTCGTTCTATTTTTGAATGAGAATGCCAACTGCATTTTTCTTACCTTTATCTCAACATTGTGTATTGGGGATGGAGGAGCAAATAACATGTTTCTTTAGTTTACAGGTCAAGAGGAACCATATTTGAAGAAACATACCTGAAGAGTCTCATCCATACATGGACCTGATTTGGATGACAAGATCCTGCATCTTGAGCTGATCCTGATGCTGCCTGGGTCCTGATGCCGCCTGGGTCCTGATGCCACCTGGATCCTGATGCCATCATGAGTTGAGAGTCTGGGTTTTTTTCTGAAAGCATGAATGTATTTTTGCATAGGCAAGAAACATAATCAATGGGCAAAATGTGTGCTGTGACAGATTAAAGGTTGCCACAAATTCTCTGATACCCCTTCCATTAAGAAGTACGGCAAATATTCCCTCCCCTCAAATCTGGGTGGGCTCCATGATTTGCTATGATCAACAGAAAATGGCCGCAGTGACACTGGGCCAGTTGTTGGATCCAGGCCTTAAGAACCAACAACTTCCACTTAAGTTCTTTTAGAACACCGAGTCCCTGACTACCCTCGTATCATGTTGGAAAGGCTACATGTAGGCACTTTAGTTGCCAGTCCCAGCCAAGACTAGCTTTTCAGCCATCCCCATCACTAAATTGTAAACGAAGCCTTCTTGGAATCTCCAGATCAGCTCATGTGGCAGCTGGGTATCATCAAGTTATCTCTGCTGACTCCACATGAAACAAAGGAATCACCCCAGCTAAGCCCTATTCAAACTATTAACCAAAAAAATAGTGAGACATAATAAAATGATGTTTTAAGCCACTAAGTTTTAGGATAATCTGTTACATAGCAAGAGATAATCAGGACACGAACTATACATGCATAGGAGTAAATAGAGGTAGTCATACTTTCCACATTGCATTGTGCTTTCTAAAGAGGTGATGATGAGTTACATTTTTGTGAAGGTAACTGCATTTCAAATGTGTTAAGGATGCTTTCTCTTTTTCTTATCCATAAAACATGCAGACAATAGTCACTCTCCCCTTAGTTCACAAGAATTTTGAGAGGAACAAATGAGATAATATATGTCAAAGGCATCTGGAAAGCACTTCTCACTAAGCAAATGTAAGACATTATTACTTGTATAGAAATTTAAGTAAAATGAAGGGTTTTGTGCAATTTAAATAATCACCTAGTTTCTAACAACTTTGTCAGTTTAATCACGTATCTGTTCTTCTACATACTCAGGTATTTATACGCAGGTAGAAAATTGCTGTCCACTAAATGTAGACTTTCTTCAGTACTAAATTAAAGCAATCCTTGTTTAATAAAACTGCAATGACACATTTTAGCACAACGTTGACATGTAACACATATATTTTAACTCAGATAAGTAAAGCACAACTGGTATTAGTTAATTCAATCAAGCACCAACTCTTGAGGGAGGTGGGAGGATGCAGAAAACAGCTAGCTTGAAATGGAAACTACCCCTGGGCTGTGGTTCTGCTCATCTTGGTGTATGATGAGAAACAACACTGTGCATAAAGGAGAGAGATAAAGGAGTGTTAAAATACTTCATTCTGTAGCAAAGAATACGGTGTTATCAAAGCACAGAAGTAGACATGTGCATTGTTTCTTGTTAGGAAAGCTGAGACTGTGGAAAACTTGCTGAACTTCAGGTTACTGAACTCAAACATAATGTGATGTTTTAAGTTTTTAATGATAGTTCTTCCCTCTCAGAAAGTCAGCATGTATAGTCTTTGAAAGGTCTTTTCCTATATTTAGTATCAAAAAGAAAGTTAAAAGCATATACAAACACAAGCACACGTGCATACAAAAAATAATCTCTTGGTAGCACTAACAGTGCCTGTTCTTACCTCTAAAGTGTTTCATTTGAATGGACAGTAAGCAATGAATGGTCCAGTATCTCAGCTATCACATCACGCAGTCATCTCTGCATCAGCTTCCCCTACCAATGCCTCTTTGGAGTTGGGCTCCATTCTGCAGAGCAGATAGAACACCAAGAATCCTGAGTCCCTGTCTCTGTGAGCATGTTTGCCAAGCATATCACAAGAGGAGTGGTGAAATCCTGATCAGATATTGGCCCATGTTCCCTTCAATATATGGAGCTTCAGGGATTTTCAGGGCCACAGAACTGGAGAGAGTTTACCACCTGCTAGAGGAAAAACCAAACTCTAACTGGAGAAATCTTGAAGGTGTAACTAATGTTTGCTTCTATCCCCCTTCAGCCAACACCTTTACTGCACTCACACCTGAGATTCTGTGAAACTGCTAAAAAACAAAAACCTTTAGTAGAAGCTTCTAAAATATGGGCAAGACAAGACCCAGAATTCATTCTCATTTAGCATGCTAAACTGACTAGTATGTAAAAAGCAACAGAAGTATTGAGAGCTTACTGGATATCCTCATAACAACCCTATAAACTAGATTATCATCCTCGTCTTACAAATGAGGAAACCAAGGAATAGGGAAATTGAGGAGGCCACTTCAAGGTCACGTGGCTGCCATGTATTAAAAGGAAAGAAACATCCAACTCCTTGGACTTCAAACCTGAGTTATGTGCCTGGCTATTGAATTATACTGGCTTCTGGGTGAGGATGAGGATAATACTGACAGCTGTTAGTTATTGAAAGACAGCACCGTAGATGAAAATCTGAGAAATTTAAGATGGGCAGAGCTTCAGTCTCAATTTCCTAGTACTTCCATGATCCCAGACAGGTGACTGAACATAGCTGAGTCTCAAGTTCTCTTTTTAAGATGGGAATAATTACAACACTCATGTGTGAAGTTGGTGTGAGTTTTAATAATCTGTCAAGTGGCTGGAATTTAATAAACATAAGATTAATTATTAGTAGTTACTAGGTGTCGGGCACCATTCATGTACTGTTTCATTTAACCTAACAAGAACTATAAAAGGAAGATATTATACCTGTCTTATAGATTCAGAAACTGAGGCCTAGGATTGCCTAGAATCACATAGTTAAGTCAGGATTTGATCTCAGGCCTATAATTCCCAAACCTGTGCTAATTACACACCATTCTTTTGCCTCTCTCAATACACCGGTTTATATCAACCTGTGCCACAAATGACTTTTTCAATAATCAGTTAACATTTGTCAGCTACTAATGTGAGGCTGAATTGTTGAGTTAACCCGTTGCTTTTCAAATTCTATTTTATGTTCTAATGCTCAGGAGAAAAAGACATTTAACTTATATTTAACCTCTCTTGGGGAAATTACTGAACTTATAAATGGTAGCACTTTATGAAAATATCAAAGATAGCTTAATTTAGCAAAAATGAGTCTGGACTAAGGATCGAGACACTTGGCTTTTGTTTTCCTTTGCTTTTCACAATTCTCCACTGACAAGTTATGTGCACTAGACGTATACCTTAACCTACAAATACCTCTACATCATCCCCATAAAGTGAGACATGAGCTTGAAGGGAACCTTCTGATTCTAAGGTGTTACTATTTAATGCCTCTGACACATATGCACATATATACACACAGAATTCAAGAGCCTCTAGAGCAGTAGTTCTTCTCACTATCCAACCACACTGCTATTGCTTAAAGAGCCGTTTCAAAGCTCACATTCTGAGAACCTTGGCAATCTGACTCAGTTAATCAGGTTGGAGCTGGAAGGTCTATATTTTGTGAACACTTCCCAGCTTTTTCAGGAGAGAAGTCTGAAGAATCACTGCTTCAGACCACTTTGCAGGGTTGGCAAAATAACCATGCCCTGAAACCATGAGGTTGACTGAAGCCTGCCTCATGACCTCTGTTTCATGGAGTAAGTTCATTGACAAGGAAGAGCTGTCATGCGCCAAGTTTGACTTTCTTGGCCATATATTATAACACGGTATATAGGTGGAAAAATGTATTTATAGATTATTTTCCTGTAGAAAAAAGAATGCTGTCATCATGGCATCGATTTTAAAACTGGAGTAAAAGTCTAGAAAGCAATAGAATTAACCTACTTAGTAGTGGCATCCCTAGCAGGGAGAATCACATTCAACTTGAGAATCACCCAAAGTCAAGAAAAAGCATGATCAATAAGCCCCAAATACATGATCAGTATACGAACACCAAACTTGTGTCCTAGTAGATAGATTTACTGAGCTGGGATCATGGCATGATTCTAAACAGGCAATAAAATTGAACGTGAGGGCAAAATGAATTGAAGAGAGTCCAAAGACAAACACAGTAATACCTATATGAAGAACTGAATTATAGTTATTTACCACAGTCAAACCTACCTGAAGTCAGTGTAGAAGGGATGTCACCAGGCAGAAAAAAAATGGGTCATATTTTAAAGTATGAATATCACCCAGACCATCATAGCAAACATATATTTATCAAAGGACCAATGATACCACGTGTAAAGGGCTGAAGGTTATGCAGGCGCAGTCCAGTGTCACCATTTGTAAAAATTAAGGATTATGCAAGCCAGCAGGTAAATGCACATAAATAATTTACCAATTTAGAGACATATTCTGTGTGTGAACCTCAAGTTCAGCCTACATTTTTAAGTCTGTAAGCAAACTTGCCCTTTATTATGGAGGAAAAACCTCTATCCTTGAAAACATACTTCCAAACAAAGAGCAGTCAGTGCCTCTGCTCACAAGAAGTACAGAAATGTGAGAGACTCATGGAGAATTGTCTCCCAATACATCATTAAATACTATTCTTAAAATGCAAGGGTGGTTTAATGCTTGAAAATATAATAAGACAAAGAAAAATAATACAATAAAATTCAACATCTAATCCTGGTTGCTTAAAAAGAAACATTTTTATAAATAGATATTTTATTTATTTAAATATCTATTCTAAAGCAACAAGAACTATCATGTTTTACAGTGAAAACCTGTAGCCATTTCCATTAAAATTTAAACAAAATAAGAACGTCCATCACAACTGTTATTATTTAACATTATTCTGGGAGTTCCAGTTGATAAAATAAAAATGAAACGTATATAAAAATTATAAGCAATGAAAATCATTATTTTAAATGATGTATTTATGCACAGACAACTCAGGAGAATAATGAGGTCAATAAGGAAATTACAAACTAATTAAAAATACTTTTTTAAAATTTGCCATATCCCAACAATAACCAGTTGTTTCAAACAATGTGAAATCATAACAACTATTTATATAAGAATATATTCTTAATAGCCTCCAAAAAACACAAAATAATAGAAATAACCTGAACAAGAAAGAATGCCACATTTATGAGGACAAATTCAGCACCTGAGATGCTCAAGAGAAAACATTTAAGAATAAATAAATTACATGTTCCTAGACAGAAAAAAGGAATTCTGCAAAGATGTTAAATATTTCCAAATGAAGTTGCAGATGTAACTAGATTCTAACTATACTCTCACTAAGTTTTTAGGGCAGAGACTTGATAAAATAATTTTTAAATATATATGGAAGAATATCACATGATGATAAGTTTCTAAAAATAAGAGTAACAAGGTTACTTGTCATCCTTCTAAATATTAAAATATGTCATAAAGCTACAGTAAAAACTTCAACAAACAAATGAAAACAGAGTGAGATTACAGAACAATTAGCAGGTAATGCAATGGAGAAAAACAGAAACCAGAAACTGGTTTGGAAATCTGTGAAGAAACGATGGCATTGAGTCAACCGTTTTTTTTTTTTTTCTTCAAGACAAAACAAAGAACTTAGAATGGTTCTCTTCTACCAAATAATTTCTGGATGGTAAAAGTTATACTTTTAAAATAAACCATAGAATCTAAAGTAAAATATAGGTGAAAATCTATTTATTCGGTTGGCAAAGACTTCTGAAACACAAAATCAAGATGGAATAAGTCATGAAGGAAAATAAGAATAGATTTAACTGCATAAAAATAAAAATCTGTATATCCCCAAAGTCATTATAAATGATATTAAAAGACATTCAATAATTATTTTAAAATAACAGACATATTCCACTATGCAAGACAGCATCAGGTAGAGTTCACAAGTCAGGCTACAACTGATATACAAAAAAGTGTGTGTGTTATTTATGATGTAGAATAGATGAAGGATGATAGAGTGAAGTGACTAGGAGCATGGGAGCAAATCCCAGCTCCCTCACTTGCGAGAAGCTTTCGTCATGCCTCAGTTCCATCATCTATAAAATGGTAGCAATAATACCATGACCTCACAGGGTTGTTGGGGAATTATATGAGAAAATGCAGCTTGATCCAGAATAAGTACTAAATAAATATTAGCTATGGTAATATTAGTTGAGGTATAAGGCTGTAACTATTAATAATTACATTTTTTTCTCTTGACTTACCATCTCCCCTCATCTGTGTTAGGAGCAAGTTGAGAGACAAACACAGGAACCCAGCTGATGAGCATCTCTCTAATCCTAAAGGTTGACTCACCTGCATTAGAGAAGCAGCTGAACCTGTGGCCACGAGCCTACCACTTTTCCTTCAGAATTAAACCCTTCCATCCCCACTCCAGGGCTACCCTCTGCAGGAGCAAGAACATGCCAGAATAAGTGAGTCCTGTCAGACAGAGAAGCTGGCCACATGGTGGGGCCCAGCCAGCCATTCCACGGAGATGAACCACAAAGCCTCAGGGCTTCGCAGGATTGTGGTGGAGATTGACTGAACTCACCCCTCTCCCATCTCAGCAGCCAGAGGAGTTGCTCTGCCTTTGGAAGGAAGGAGGGAGGGTTGCCTCAGGCTTCCAAGTAGTTGAGATTAGAGGTGGGTGCCACCATACCCAGCTTATTTTCATATTTTTAATAGAGACAAGGTTTCACCATGTTGGCCAGGTTGGTCTCAAACACCTGACCTCAAGTGATCCTCCTGCCTCAGCCTCCCAAAGTGCTGGGATTACAGGCATGAGCCATCGTGCCCAATGACAAAATGTTTCTTAACATTAGAAAATTGTCACAACATCATATGGAGGGGGTAAGGGCACCATTGTACCATCTCTACCACATTGGCAGAGAACAATTTTGAAAGAAGTACACTAAAATGTTAAAACTTGATTACCTTTTGGCAGTAGGCTTATGGGTAATTATAATTTCTTAAGGGTTTCTGTATTTTTGAAATATTTCACGGTTTTTGTTACTTTGATATTTAGAAATAAAGAAATATGACTTGTTAGTAGCTTCTTAAGACAATTTCAATCCCTCAAACTAACAAGGCCCTAATTTAAAAGGACTTAAAAGTGCATGATTTACTTCTTGGCAACAGGATTTTAGAAACCTGTCTGGAAAAAGAGATTTTTTTCCCCTTCGTTTCTATATCCATGTCAGTATATTTTTACAAGTGTGCATCACTTTTGAAAATAAAATATAAGCTATTAAAATTTGCATTTTAAAAAGTATTTAAAATATAAACTTTTACATCAAGAATAAGAGAAACAAAGCAAAGTCAAATATATATATACGTATAAACTTCAAAGTTTATGGCTGAGCTTAGGTATACCACAATCCACCTTGAAGACAGGTATTCCTATCAGGGTCTATTTCTGTGAGGTTCAAGGGCACCGAAAGGGCATTATAAATATCAATAAAAACTTCAAAAACTAAACCACATTTTTATGCAGTTAGGAGCATAAACTGAAACAATTAATTTGAAAAGAAGAAGGGGATATTTTTCTATGGTTGTTTCGTTTTGCTTTTACTGAGAAATCCAGTAGTTCCTATTCTGTCACAAAAAGGAAAATTGTATAGCTTGTTGTTTTGAAAATGGGCAATGCTTGGGCTGGGCATGGTGGCTCACGCCTGTAATCCCAGAACTTTGAGAGACCGAAGCGGGCAAATCACGAGGTTAGGAGTTTGAGACCAGCCTGGCCAACACAGTGAAACCCCGTTTCTACTGAAAATACAAAAAATTAGCCGGGCATGGTGGCGCATGCCTGTAATCTCAGCTATTCGGGAGGCTGAGGCAGAAGAATCGCTTGAACCCAGGAGGTGGAGGTTGCAGTGAGCCAAGATCGAGACATTGCACTCTAGCCTGGGCAACAGTGCAAGACTCCATCTCAAAAAAAAAAAAAAAAAGAAAAAAGAAAAGAAAATGGGTGATGCGTGATTGTGTATCAGGCCACACACAAACATGTAGAGGGTCAAGAATATTGTTTTCAGCACAGAATTTATAGCTAAATATCTAATTACTGATCTAGTCCTCAGGCTGACCAGGAGTTGGGTCATCAATTAAGTGGCAATGTATGTTTGTACATATGTGTTTTCTAAAACCTGATCCCCATAGCTGAAGAACGTGAAGGGCAAAATGTAACTATGTAACTGGCCTCTTGTAAATAAAAACCAGATTGAATGAGCAGAAAGGATGGGCATTTCTAAGATGAGACTGCTGGATGGTGAATCCACGGGGACAATAATTAGAGAGGACAACTCAGCTCTCCTACCTTCCAGCCAGACTGCACTCCCTGTATAGGCCTGAGAGCTGCTGCATTAAACTTTAATCATAACAGGGCTGTGTTCCATTTACATAGCACCTTTTATCCCAAGAATTCTGAGGACTTTGTAGACGTTATCACATTTATCTTCACACCACCCTCTGAAAAGCAGGTTGGAGCAAGTGTTATCTTTCTTTTACAGGCTGAGAAACCAAGGCACACAAGCAGTTTCTTCATGTCCCCTGATGAACCAGAGAGGTAAAGAAGAGAGAACTGCATGTTTTTGTCACTGAGAAGGAGGCAGGCCAGCACACATTCAGGGTTGAACTTTGCCTTCCAATTCAAGAGGAATTCCATTGATGATTAGATAAAGAAACAGTGTCAGCATGTAGAGTTAGCAAATGGAAAGATGTATAAGGGGCTCAGGAAAAGTCCGTTGGAGAGCATGAGAAGGGGGTCTCCCTGACTACTTAGACGCATGAAATTCTGCTAACATAGAGTTCTTCCTTTAAGTTAAGGCACTCCAATTGGAAGAGTCTAGTGTAAAGTATGAAACCTCCAGAGGTATTTAGGCACTTTCAGATATGCAATATTAATTCATTTATTATATTTGTATCTAATTATATTGCTGGCTAAATTCTGAGTCTCAATGGAACTAGACATGGGACAAATAGATTTGGTAGAAGAAGGAAGTATTAGGATATGTTCTAAAGGCTTAAATCATTTTCAAAAAAGCTACACATTAATTAATTTCATTAACTAACTAGAAAAATACGCCCAGCCTGACTGATGCAAATGAAAGAGTGTAACGATAAGCGATGCTCCTGATTCAAGCCCTACTGGCCATTCACCAGCTAACGTCCTCATGCACGTCAGCCTCCCAAAGCTCTCTTTCTCTCCTGTTCTGGGAACAATTGTGCAGTATCTTGGCGGAGATTTCTTCAAGGACGAATCACAACACAAGGATTGAGAAAAAGTTTGGGCAGAAATCCCAGGGAGCAATGAGAGGGAATCGGTGAGACAGGAGGGACAGGAGACAAATTAATCGAAGTGGCTGCCATGAGATTACCACTAGGCCACTGCTGTCAATCTTTTTGAAGACCCTCTGGGAGACCTGGGAACCTACCTCAGAATTATCCCACCATGGGAAATAGGAAGTCAAGAAATTTTCCCGGAAATTCCTACCCCTCAAAGGTTGAAGATCACTCCTAGATTGAGCACCTCTAGCTCAGCCCTCGATTTACCATCTTCTTAGGAGGCCAGGGCAACCCCTCAGGCAAAGGGACACAGCTGTTATGCCAACCAGCCTGTACAAGACTTGCTGGGGTAGGCGGGGAGACAGAGAGGGCACCCACCAATGGTATTCACTGAAAAATATGAATACAACATGCGACATAATGTCAGGCACATAACGAAGGGCCAACAAATGGCAATTGTGGTGGTGATTGTTGATATATTTTTTAAAAATCAAGGTGGGCCTAGGTTTAGTGTCATAGCGAAGGAGCCAAGTGCCATAGCCAGAAGCCCCTGGGTAGGTCTGGGAAGCCCTAGGGATTGAGAAAGGTGAAAATAGTACAGATGTGGGGCTGTAAAAGGCAAACTTCATGTCCTGCAGCGTTCTGTCTGTGGCTGGTCCTGTGGCGCATTGCTGGGTCAGTTTGGCCAGACCTCCAAAAAGAGCCATGGGAAAAAAAGGCTACAGGTTCTCACAACCCACCTCCCAAGATACAAGCAGATACTTTTAGTGGAAAATCACAGCCACTCTGCAGGACAAGAACTAGGTGACCAAAAACAGAAGCTGCAATAAATAGTTCTGGTAACCTGGGATGCATCACAGCTTCTCCAAAGTTTTGCTTTGACTTTAGGCCGAATTCAACCAACATGAAATGGCCACAAATTAACTCCTAGGAAAAACACGGCTCTTTGAGAAGAGAACTAACACCTGCCAAGCAGCTGAGCCTGTCAGTCCAGGTTGCAGAGTGACTTTCTCCCTGCGATGGAATATAATGGAGCAGGGTGGCCTGTCGGCAGGCACAGCGTCTCGCACTCTCTTAATTCATCACTATTCCCCTTGTGCGGCCTTATGCGTTGACCACCCTCGTATATGGAACAGGGCTTACAAAAGAAAACTGTCTTGTTTGGCAGGTGGGAAATCATTTCAATTGAGCTATTTTTTCTGTTTACTCAAGTAAATATAAAGATGCTTTTATTTTCCACAAAGAATTGTTATCCCTATTTGAATCTATGTTGCTTCAAAAACAAACATCTTACTTTTAGTATTAGAGACAGACCATTCTGTTCCTTAGAGAAGTGATATTCTTTAGTAGACTGGTGGGAAACTTGTAGAATATTGAAAGGATAAGACAAATTCCAGACTAAACAACAGGGAAACTTTTCTTTCGAAATTTAATAATTATGATGGGTTCCCACATTAGAATGGGGATCCGGTAACTGGAACATGAAGGATTGGCCTACAGGGAAAGCCCAGGGTGATCTGGGACCTCCCTAAACCTCCAACGGATCTCATGAGACTGTGTTAGTTGTCCTTCTGTTTCTCTCAGACCTGCAATGAGCCCTGTCTTCCCCTACATGCCCGCTTCTACTTCCAGCCAAGTGCTGCGGAAACCTCACTCCCTCTGTGGCAAGCAGGCGCTTACTGAGACCTGAACCAAATCTTTAGTTACACTGAACCTCGTGCAAAATGACTGGATTCACTTGTGGTTTCCTTTTACCTGCCCGCCATTCAAGTCCCAACTCCTGCAGGGAGCCGTATCTACCTGCTCTCTGAGTCCCTGCCTAGCCAAATCAAATCTCTCTAGGATTCCTTCTGAGTTTGTTTTTATCTTTCCAATCCATAAAACTGATGCTAACTTATATAATATAAGCATGTAAGTAACTATATGTTTTTATTCACTCCCTTGTTTCCTTGTTTTTCGTATCTGAGTCTACATCATCATCCTCCTCAAAACAAGTAACCTTTCACAGATGCTTCTTATCTTGTGTCATTCTCAAACTCAATGAGGAAGATAACATTATCTCCATTTGACAAAGAAGGAATCTGGAGCTTAGAAAGTTTAGGTAACTTGACCAAACTGTTGCAGAGCTAGAAAAGGCGGCACCAAAATATTAATCCCAGACTCGGCCTCCATAGCCTATGTTCTAAGCCACCACATAATTTGCCACATCTTATCACAATGCAGAGTTTCTACATTACTTTTAATGGCAAAAACCGTGATTACTTTTGCACCATCCTAATAAGAAAGGCTATAATTATAGAATCTTTCATGTGAGGTGCGCCATTCGCTTACGGAGCCCTTACGGAGCCCCTTCCACATGCATTCTCTCGTTGAATTCCAGCCACAGCAGTAATGATAGCGATCAGTCAGGCAAAACTCTGCAATCGCTGCTTAAAAAAGAAAACTTGAAATTCAACATTCCCTATCTGCAACAACAACCAATAAACTACATGTACTCAGCTTCATTCTTTCTTCTCCCTCGCCCTTCAGGGTACTTGTTTTTACTAAACATCTTGTCCACCTTTTTCTTCATTTTGCGTCTATAGAAACTAAGTATTTTTTTCCTCTAAGAAAAGTATTCCCCTGATAGGAGTTACTTGCATGTATCAATGGAGGAATAACCGTTCCACTATTGAAACCTAGTTATAACCTCCTCATCTGCAGAATGTATAACTCAGCAGTAAGAATTTTCACTTTGCAGAAAACTGGGGCATCATCAAGGCTTTCAATGGAGGGCAGAAAAGGGAAATCACAGAAAATCAATTCCATATTTTTTAGGTATGGAATGGAGATAAAGGAAACGTTCTCTCAACTATTTTGTGAGCAGAGAGATATGATAATTTTTTTCCTCTTAAGGCCAGGACTTTTCTCAGTTCATGGCGTGATCTTGCCGTGTCTTTCCGCGGTCTCATCCTGTTTTCCCTGAGTAACCATAAGAATAGAATCGCACACTGGTAAGGAGCTCAGTGTGAATGCAATTGGCTGGATCACTATCGCAATGCCACCACTCATTAGCAGTCTGACTGAAGCACGTTCTTTAATAAACTTTCTATTTTCTCATCAGGAAAATGGGGATAGTAAATCTACTCCCAAAGATTATTATGAAGATTAAATAGGAATGCAAAGTACTTAAAGTGCCTGATACAAAGTCCTTAGCAAACTAAAGCTACTGATATATATGCTATTCTTTTTTAAAAATCATTTTAAAGTCCTGTTTTGCCCAAAAGATTTAAGTATCTTGCAATAGAGTGATGACAAACACCAGTATAGATGGTGAGTTGTAGTAGTAGAGGAGAATCATACTGTATGACACAATAAAAAGACCCCTAGATCTCAATGGCTTAGCACAATCAAGTTCTGTTTCTCACAAATGCCAAGACCAAGGTGGTGTTCCTGGCCAGCCACTACTAGGGTCTGAATGTGTCCCCCAAAAGCCATATGCTGAAATTTAACTGCCCATGGGATACCATGAAGAGGTGGGCCCTTGAAGAGGTGATTAAGGCCAGTCACGGTGGCTCACACCTATAATCCCAACACTTTGGGAGCCCAAGGCAAGAGGATCACTTGAGGCCAGGAGTTGAAGACCAACCTGGCCAACATGGTGAAACTCGGTCTCTACTAAAAATATAAATATTAGCCAGGTGTCGTCGTGGGCACCTGTAATCCCAATTACTCAGGAGGCTGAGGTGGGAGGATCGCATGAACCCAGGAGGCAGAGGTTACAGCGAGCCAAGATTGCACCCCTGTACTCCAGCCTGAGAGACAGAGTGAGGGACTCCATCTCAAGAAAAAGAAAAAAAAAGGGATTAATTCATGAGGTCAGGGCTTCATGGATGGGATTAGGGCCCCTTTAAAGGGCTTGAGGGTGGGTTCATTTCCTTTTCCTTTCATCTCTCCTGTCACGTGAGGACACAGTATTCTACTGCTCCCGAAGATGCAGCAATAAGGCAGCTGAGAGCAGCCCTCGACACTAATCCTGCCAGCACCTTGATCTTGGACTTTCCAGCCTCCAGAATTGTAAGAAATAAACTTCTGCTCCATATAAATTATCCAGGCTGTGGTATTTTGTTATAGCGGCACAAATGGACTAAGACAAACACAATCCTGGGTGGCTCTTCTCCAAGTGGTAACACAGGGACCCAGGCTTCCACTGGCAAGGGCTTCCTTCATCTTTTTTATGTCTTGCAGTCCCTGGCTTCTGGGCATTCAGGGGAGGAAAGAGGGAAGACAGAAGTCAGTGTGGAGGGTTTCATGGCCACACTCTGTCTCCACCCTCAGTTGTTTGACCCCATTTAGGCAAAGAGAGCTGCGAAATTCTGCTCAGCTGCTCAGAGAAAAGAATAAAGGTATCAATGAACATTTCTGAAAGGAATGGGCAGGGGAGTCATTTCACTTTTAATTTCGGCACAAGTAACTTATATTTCAGAGGCATGGGCCAAAGACGAGAGACCATATTGGTCATTTGTATATCAAAACACTTAAACAAGACTGGATTGACATGAGGCAAAATTGTGACGAGACTAGAAGTTGGATTTTGCTGTTTCCCTGACTTCTTGCTCCTCTGCTTCTTCTTTCTATTCGGTGACTTTTGGTCTTCTAGCCTCCCAGACCCCCAGCACAGGACCCCGAAGCAAGCCGGCCAATCTCACAGAACTGCTTCATATTTCAGACAATGATGTCCATTAAAATATGTCTTATTTCCTCAGAGCCATATTGTCTGATAGGTGACAGCTGATTAATCTGATAAAGTAATTCATGCAGCCAGAATAATGGTTATTGTGGGAATTGTGTTACTAGGCCCACATAACCTGTATTTTTAATAAATTTCTTCTAGAGACAATGCCTTATCCCAAATAAATTGCTCTAATGGTAAGAATTGCTCAAATGGTGAGAATCTCTCTTTGTAGCCAGCTCAAAGAAGACACATGCATAGTCAGCTCTAATAGAAACACTGACCATCTTCATTTTGCTTCCTTTTACTTAATATTTCTTTTAACTGGGGGGATGAATATATGTCTGTAAAACATTTTGATATGAGGTTGAATCACTTAGTCAAAAGGATCCTTAGAAAAGCACTACATATTTAGGAAAGAATTTTATGTAGCTACACAAGATGCCTGATATTATTTGCTTTCCTTCCTAAATATGGAAATCCAGTTCATGCAATAAGCAATAAAATTCAATGACTCCATAGGGGTCATAGTAATCATGTTAATTGTGTTCCTGAATTAAAATCCCTCATTGACTATTGATTGAGAGAAGAATCACATTAGGTCCACTTCTTCCTGAAGCCAGATTATCATTGTTTTGGAGGGTTTTGTTTTGTTTTTTGGATTTTTGAAAAAGCAGAAGCTCTTATGGTAGGTGTCAAAGAAGTAACCCAGACCCCTTTAGTGTGCATTTTCTCATGAGTAGTTTCATAAAGGAGTAATTTCCAGCTTTTTGCTCTGAGGGTGAGGAATAAAGCTGCCCTTTCTGATATCATAAGGTGAGAGATAGACCTCTGTGGGCTCCTCCAGGTATGAGAGCTAGCCTAAAGAAGCCTCTATTCCTTTAAAAAAAAAAAAATCAGAAACAAGGAACAGGGAAAAAAAAAAAAAAAGAAAAGAAAAATAGCACAGCCCTGCAGTGGGTTGGCTGTAAACAAAACCTACCCCACAGGAGCATCTAAGGACCCCAGCTCCCAGAACTGCCCCTGAGGTCAGAATCCACAGGCAGGGTGCTTTTCCTTCCTTGATACCTCCTGAACTCTACTGGTCTGTTGGGTTTCTTTGGATCCCCAGTGAGTTAGGGATAACCACTCCCATTTCAGAGATTGAGAAGCTGAGATGCAGAGAAATAAACAACTTTCATGATATGATATAGGCAGTGCCTTCTTATCAGAACCTAGTCTTCTGTCCTTCTCCTAAGCCATGCTTTTCCTCCTAGCACCCTTATTTGAGGTGTTCTCAGCCAAGGTGTGTGAAATGCGCAGCATCTGGAAAGCACCAGCACCCAGAACCACCAACAATGGATGACGATACTATTAATATATACTTTTAAAAGTTTATTGGGGCCTGGCACAGTGGCTCATGCCTATAATCCCAGCACTTTGGGAGACTGAGGCACGTGGATCACTTGAGGAGGTTGAGACCAGCCTGGCCAACATGGTGAAATCCTGTCTCTACTAAAAAATACAAAATTAGCCAGGCATGGTGGCGCCCACTTGTAACTCTAGCTACTCAGGAGGCTGTGGCACAAGAATCGCTTGAACCCAGGAGAACCTGGGAGGCAGAGGTTGCAGTGAGCCAAGATCGCGCCACTGCATTGCAGCCTGGGTGACACAGTGAGACTCTCTGTGTCAGGAAAAAAACAAAAAAAAAAGTTGATTGGGCCCCATTCTAGATACAGTGCCCTGAGATGAAGGCTAGAATACAACAAATAGGCTGGGCCTCTGCCCTCAATGGACTTGAAAATCTAATTGGAAAGATTGGCTCTGTTAAATACAGTTACCCTTCAGTGTCTGAGGGGGACCAGCTCCAGGACATCCAGGATTTTATCTTCCATAACAAAATCCGCAAATGCTCAAGCCCCTTATATAAAATGGAGTAGTAGAGTTGGCCTTTTGTGCCTGCCAGTTCAACCAACCACAGATCAAAAACAGTATTTTCTGCAGATGCAGAACCCTCGTATAAAGAGGGCCGACTGTAATAAGACAGACGATTCCTTTGAGCTGGAGCTGCAAAGCAAAAAAAAAAAAAAAAAAACAGAAGAAGACAAGAGTATCTTTTCAGAGCCAAATGAAAGGAATATAAAATTAGTATAATCAGAAACAAGACTAAGCAGTGATCGCAGGAAGTGTCAGGGTAACTGAGCTGGCTCTGGCACCAGAAGAGAGGGATGAGAAAGCACTCCACCCATGCTAAGGGAAACAGTTTGAGCAGCAAGAATAGGCTCAATATTTAACAAAAAATCCGAAGTTAACCCAAATGACCAATTCTGATGGTGGAGTTCAGACTCAATAAGCCACTCAGATAGCACTTTGAGAATCACTTCCTGATGCCCTGCAAGGTAGGTTTTGCAAAGGCCTAGCCCACCTACCTCTGGGTCCAGCCCCGCCACATAAGATCAGTGAGTGTCACAAGGAATCTTTCGGAGACAGGTGACCTAATCGGTCAAATGACTTGATTTGCACTTCAGAGAACCCACATTGTCCAGGTAAATGTGGGTAGTTATCTCACTAGAAAAAGTACCCACATGTGCTCTTGCTTCCTTTCACAGGTGTCGGCAAGACAGATTAGAATCCTCTATGATGGTACTTTCCAACCTTTTCCTCTGAAGGCTATGACTGACTCTCATCATTCAGCAGTGATTTCCAAGGGGGAGAGTTGCCTCGTGTGTGCGCCCACACACGTGCACACACTTAGGATGCAGAAGAGATCTTGAGCAAGCAGTGCTCCTTAGACTTTGAATGGGAATACATATCTCTGGAACAAGCTGAGAAAGTCTAGGACAAGGCCTGAGGTTCTGCGTTTCTAACAAGTTCCTGGGTGAAGCTGAAGCTGCTGTTCCATAGACCACATTGAGAGACATAAATGGATAACTTGCAGGTGATCTGAGTATCATGTCCATGGGGACTGGTTGAGAATCACTGCTCCCCAGTGATCAGGCAACTCCTCAGGCCCCACAGGGTGAAGCCCTGCTCAGAGGCACTGGTGTGTAGGCACTCTACTCTGTATTCCCAGGGAAGAATTATCTTGACCAAGAGACTGTTCCTTAGGGTCTGATAGGAGCTTTCGACTAGAACACCTGAGACCAAGTGAACATCTTTTCCCAGAGCACTCAGGCGTGCAGTCATGGAAACCTCCGCAATGTCTCCAGAACTCCTTATATACGTGGAAGTCAGGGGATCTTCCCATCCCCCATAAATCTGTGGAAACTTCTGTTGAAGAATTGAGTAGCTCAGGGCACAGTGAGGGAAGGCAAGAGAAACAGCGGGCGCTTAGAATTCCCCGACCTGGGTGATTTTAAGTGCTGTGTTGAGTGCTGCTCTTGGCAGCAGGAGACACCTTGCCGTTTGGGAGTATGAGGGGCAGATCTTCCTAAGGCCTGCGGGTAGTCAGAACAGAAGCTCTGGAAGTGACATGTTCCCATTTCTTTAAAGGCTCTGAGAGAGCAGTGCGTGGCTTCCCCCACTGACATGGTGACACACTGATCCGCCAGCTGCCCCCTGCCCACTGTCAGCATGGGTCACAGTCACCAAGGGCCCCGAGGTAGTGCTGCTTTTGCACTGGACTCCCCCCATGCCCATAGCTCTGAAACTACATGACATCTTAACCTTTATAAGAATTTCTTCAAGACAGCATTTAAAAACACCCAAATCTTTCTTGACCTTTACATTTTAGCAGAGTTTTTTTTTTCTTAAATTGATGTTACAGTAATTTTTTTAAGCTGTGGCATTTTTAAAGCTACTTCAAGAGGAACTTCACTTTCCCTTACCCATCCTATTTTAGACCAATCATTAATCATGAAGGGAAGGCACCAAGGACTCAAACCCAGCTTTATTATGTTTTTGTGTTTGTGACATTTTCTATCAACCAGTGGGAAGTTCTTACCCTTTTTTTTTTTTTTATTATCTACAGGTTGTAGAATTTGTTTTCCAGGTTCCAGCCCTCTTCCATCACCTTCCACACTCTGCTCTGTCATGACCCAGGCCTCTGAGAGCTTCTTCAGACTGGTGTTGGAGGAAATGGCTCATAGGTATTACCTTTAACTTTACAAAATGCAAGTTCATTTTGTCCTGGGCAAAATAAACTATTCTGCCTGTCAAGGGACAACTCAACTCTCATGTTCTAGTGTTGTTGTTGTTTTTTTTTAAAAAAAGGGCAACTCTTAAAGAGAGAATATAAGATGATGAACCTCAGGGCTTAGGTCTGAGGTCACAAAAAATCTAAGAACTCACAGGCCTCTGAGCTCCTCAGTTCTGTATGGCTATAATCAGAGCATCGAGTAACAGCTGCACCTTCTAACCAGGGACTTTTAACCTGGAGTTTGTGGAATGATGGGAATGAGTGAATAGAATTCAGATGGCTGTGAACTTAGATGGGAAAAACTATATCGTATCTTTATTTTTACCAATGTCTAACTGGAATTTAGCATTTTATTCAATTATGAATATAGACAAGAAACTACCATGATGTTAGCAGTACCTTAACTGTATCACCAACAGAAATCACAAATATTTTTGTATCATATTACAGTGCTTTCAGATGTCTTGAAAAATTGCTTATATTCACTGCTACTTGAAAATACGCTAGTTATTAGTCTGCTATATCTTGTTATTCAATGCATTAATAAGGAAGCACACATATTACTGTATCACACATTTGTGTGCTTTTTAATAGTTTGATAATTATATTTCAATATAATTGGTTTCCTCTGTAATTACATGTATTTTGTGTTATGCATTTTAAAGCATTATTTTGAGAAAGATCCACAGGCTTCACCAGGTGCATGCATGAATAATGAGTAAGAAGTCCCCTTTAGATCTCTCAGTTTACCCAAGTTCCTGAGTGGCCACATCACTCACTTTTGTACCATTCTTAATGCTTATAGGATTTGGAGTTGGTGTGCTTATGTTCAATGATCTTTCTGATCACTTTTTCTTTTTCACAGGTGATACTCATTTATTTGATCATTTATTTAGTTAAAATATCCTTAATGACCTTTATTAGGCTTTCTGTCACTTGTGAAAGATTATCTAGTGAATAAGACATAGTACCTGCCTCCAAGATCTTAGACTCTAGTAAGAAGTTTATCATTCTGATAAATGCCTTTTTAAATTATAAGCATACTGTGCTGTTACTTCCATCCCTTGCAAGATTTACATCTGAGTAGCAAAGAACACCCTGTCCAACCTTAGGCCAGGTGATGTCAAGGGATAGAAATTTGTTTCTTTTTCATCTTCTTCCAGAAATTTTAAGGACATTTATCCAATACCATGTATTAAGTACCAGTTAGATATGTGGGTGAGAGAGACAAATGACTATAGATGACTCCCAAATTTCTGACTTGTGTCCCTGAGTGGCAAATGCAACTTATCAGCAAGAAACAGAATGCGTGTGAGGGGAAAGGGTAGATCAGGCTTGTGGGGAAAGAAAAATGTTGAACTCTGAACATGGTGAGTTTGAGATTGTGTGCTTATAGTTGGATATATGGATCTGAGGCTCACAAAAAAGTTGAGGTTTCAAATCCATAGATGAAAATCATCAGTTGTATAGGTGATAAGAAAAACCACTGCAATAGATGAGATTGCTCCTTTAACATATAAACATGCATTCTTTGGAGACTTTCAAGTAGCTGAAGACAACAACAGGTGTATAGTAAGTAACCTCCCAACCCGCCACACCCCTCCCCGGCCCCACTGCACCCTACCAGACAATACAAAATTGCTTCAGAACTATGAAAGTACTATGCAAAACCACACTCTCTACATAACTTGAAGAGAATGCCAAGTGTGTTTTTTTAAGCGAGTAAAAAGAAAAAAGAAACAAATCCTCTCTTTCTCCACTTACAGAGCTTTGCTGCAAGCAGAGGCCCACGAATAAAAATTGCTAGGAAGACAGAGGAGGGACACAGGGAAGAGGACTTTACAGAGAGTTGGCGAGGCCACCAGAAAGCTTCCATAGAGCAGGACTTCAGGAGTGGAATTTCAAAGCGTGTGCCTTGTAAAAGTCAGGCACTTAAAGGGCCAGGCATACAATTAAAAGGGACAGACAGAATCGGGTAAGCATAATTTAAAGAGACAGTCCTCCAAACACATAGCTTCTGGGACATGGAGGAAGGGAAAAAAAGAAAAAGAAGAAAGAAGATTCTTTAAAAAAAAAAAGTAAGTTTTACTGTTTATGTTTGAGATTTACCACATGATGTTACAGGACACATACAGATGTACAGTGGTTACTAGAGTGAAGTAGATTAACACATCCATCATCTTGTATAATTACTTTTGTGTTTATTATAGGAGCAGCTAAAATATATTTATTTAACAAAAATTGTGAATACAGCATAATTTTATTAACTTTAGACCTTATGTTGCACATTAGAGCTCTAGACTGGTTCATCCTGCGTCTGCTACTTTGTGTCCTTTGACCTCCATCTCCCCATTTCCTCTTCCCTCCACCAGTAGTAACCACTATTTTATCCTCTATCTTTGTGTGCTCTTTTTAATAAATATTCCACATTTAAGTGAGATCATGCAACGTTTTTCTTTCTGTGTCTGCCTTATTTCACTTAGCATAGGGTACTTCAAGTCCATCCATGTTTTGGCAAATGGCAATAGCTCCTTTTTTAAAGCAATATAATATTTTATCACATTTTCTTTATCCAGTCATCCATTGATGGGCATTTAGGCTGTTTCCATGTCTTGGCTATTGCGAATAATGCTGCAGTGAGCCTGAGAGTGGAGATATCTTTATGAGGCGATGATTTCGTCTCTTTTGGGTATATACCCAGAAAACTGATTGCTGTGTCATATGGCAGTTCTATATTTAACTTCTCTAGAAACCTCTATACTGTTTTCCAAAATGGCTGTACCAATCTACATTCCCACCAACAGTGTACTGGGGTTTTCTTTTCTCCACATGCTCACCAACATTTGTTATCTGTTCTCTTTGTGATAGTAGCCACCATCCTTATGGATGTGAGGTGATTATCTCATAGTGGTTTTAATTTGCATTTCCCTTCTGATTAGTCATTTTGAGCACCTGTTCATATACATTTTGGCCCTTTAGAAATTGGTTAGTAAAGCAGAAAGAAATGAAAAATGTAGATTCCTGCAAGAAAAAAATAGATCAACAAAATTGGAGGACTCACAATTCCTCCACTACCACCAAAACAAATGAAAACCTGCTAAAATATCAGAATTTCACTAGACTAACAGAAAAGGGTGCCATTTAACCAAGATCATGTAAAATACTCCAATATGACAATGTGTTTTTGAATAACAGAAAAGTAAAATCCAAAAAGGACAATTGCAGAATGAATTTTCACACAAATCACCTGAGGAAAATTTAACATGAAGTAGAAGAAAACTTTAAGTTTATACTCCAAACTGAATTAAATATATCCTAACAAGCATTTGTGGATATGAAAAACCACCTCAAATTAGAAATTCAAATACTAAGAACAGAAATGGACAAAAAGCAGGGAGGAATGAAAAAAAAAAAACTCAGGAAAGAAGTCAAAGGAAAAGACAATATTTCCTCAGAAATAAAGGAGAAATTACAACATACCCAAGGGAAAACTGACTCAAAAGAAATTTAATAAGGAACGTTGAAGAAAGGCCAGGAAACAACCAAGAGAATGAAAAAAAGGAAGATATAAAGAGGATCAGAGAAAAAATGGTGGAAATAGAAGAAAAGCAAAGCAGAAAAATGCGTATATTATTACATTCCTTAAAGAAAAAAAAAAGCCAAAACTACTCTTTAAAATTGTCATCCAAGCAATTGAACAGGCCTGAGTTTATACTTTGAAAGGCCTCAGTTGATACCTGGAAATATTAACCTAGAATGATCAAATATTAAGCTAGAATGATCAAAACTGATACATATCCTAGTAAAACTACTAGATTTCAAAAACAAAGATAAAATCCTCAAGACCGCCAGGCAAAAAGAACAAATAATTTATGTTGACAAACAAATTCAACTGGAAACAGAGTTTTTAAAACCAACATACAAAGAAGGCAACAATAGAATAACATTTTTTAAAAGCTCAATGAAAGAAGTTGTGAACAAAGCAGTTTATGTGCATCCAAGCTATCCTTCAAGTATTAAATAACAATTTTCAATATATAGAAATTTATGGAATTCTATACCCATAAACTGTTCTTGAAGAATCTACTAAAAATGAGTTTCGCTCAACTAAATAATACCTGGAAAAACATCAACTAAAGGACTGATAGTGAGCATTTAAACATATATACATGTATGTATAATACTAAAACAAAGATAGGAATGAAGGTGAAAGACTAAAATACAGCTATTGTGTATTGTGATAAAGTGCAAATACTGCAGGAGAAGGGGAAAAAGTCAATATACCTATATTGCTGTATAGGTCTTAAGCAGATGTTAAAAGATCAAAATCCTGATTTTGTGAAAAAGTTAACAAAATAGATAAACCACTAGCTAACTGATCCAAAAAGGGGAAAATATACACATATATAAAATAGGTAAATAAAACACCACTGAAGGAGAATAAATTCTTAAAATTATAAGAGTCTAATTTTCAGACTTTCATGCAAATACATTAAAAAACCTAGATAAAATAGATAATTTTCTAGAAAAATACATATTGATCTCATTAGGGTTACAAATCAGAAAAATTTCCATATAAGAAACAGAAAAGTTATTGAGAAATTCCCCTACAAAAACATCACTAGGCATAGGTGATTTCATAAGAGAATACTACCAAACCTTTAAATACCAGCTAGTTCTAATGCTGTATAAAGAGCATTCAGAATATAGGAAAACTTCCTAATCCTTCTTATGAAACAAATATAATACTCGTACCTAAACAAATAAAGAAAATATCAAGAAATAATACTACAGAACATCACTCACAAATATTAATGCAAAAATTCTAAACAAAATGTTAGCAAATATAATCCAACATACATTAATGTAGAAATACACATGATTGATTGAGAATTATGCTAGGAATGCAAGTCTGATTAGGTGATCCATTATTAGGTGACCCATTAATAGGTGATTCATTAATATCATATACCATAATATATTAGTTTCCTGTGGCCAATAACAAATTACCACAAACTTGATGGCTTAAACCAACAGAAATGTGTTCTCTCACAGTTTTGGAAGCCAGAAATACAAAATCAGGGTGCCAGCAAGGCCTTGTTCCCTCTGGAGACTACAGGACAGAATCTGTTTATTCCCTCTTCTAGTTTCTGGTGTCTATCATATTCTTTCACCTTCTGCTTTGGTTTGGATGTGTTTTGTCTCCACCAACACTCAAGTTGGAATTTAATTGCCAGCGAGGCAGTATTTGGAAGTGGAGCCTAGTGGAAGATGTTTGGGTCAAGGAGGCAGATCTCTCATGAATAGACTAATACCATCTTGTAGGAATGAGTTATTACTCTCATGGGAATGGATTCATTCCCCAAAGAGTGAGTTGTTATAAAGTGAGATTTTTCTTTCTGTTTGGTTTTTCTTTGATGTACCTGCTCACTTTCTGTTTATCCACCATGTCTTGATGAAGCACATTGCCCTCACCAGAAGCTGAGAAGATACCAGTGCCATGCTCTTGGACTTTCTACCCACCAGAATCATGAGCTAAAGAAACCTCTTTCCTTTATAGATGATCCAGTCTCAAATATTCTGTAATAGCAATGCAAAATAGACCAAGATATATTGCTTGTCTCATGACCATTTCACTCCAGATTCTGACTCCATCTTCATATTACCTTCTCTTCTATGTGTGTATCTAGTCTTTTTCTGCCATCTCTTAGAAATACATTGGTGATAGCACTCAGGGCCCATCCAGATAATTCAGGATAATCTCATCTCAAAATTCATAACTTAATTACATCTTCAAGGACCTTTTTGTCCAAAGAAGGTAATACTCCTGGGTTTCAAGGAGTACCAAGGTAGATCTATCTTTGGGGGCCATTACCAGCCTGACACATTCTACTCTGGAAAATATGCAAACATTTTCACATGCAAAATACATTTATTCCCATTCTAAAGTCCACAAAGCTCTCAACCTATCATGGCCTCAACTTTAGTCCAAAATGTCATCAGATCAAAAATCACAAATCTCATTATCTAAATCAGGTATATGTGAGACTCTGGGTTTAAACCATCTGGGGCAAAATTCCTCTCTATCATGAAACTAGAAAACAACTCATCTGCTTTCAAATACAATGGTGGAGTAGGCATAAGATAATATAGACATTCTCATTCAAAGAGAAAATAGAAGAAAGTGGTCACAACTCCAAAGCAATTTTGAAGTGCAGCAGGAAGAAATCTATTAGGTTTTAAGGCTTGGGGATAATTCTTTGTGGCCCAAGGACCTACCCACTGCACCCACTGCTCTGCCTTCTACACCCATGGATCCAGCCACTGTGCCTGCGGATCCAGCCACTGTGCCCGCAGATCCAGCTTCAGAGTCATTTTTCCTGAGAGTTAGCATATCCTTGCACCTAGGTAGTTTTATCAGCTTGTTTCCTGCCTATATAATATTTTGAGTCCAACAATTTTCTTTAATTTTCTTCTATCCTTATCATTTGTAGTCCAAGCTGGGAGTGCTTCTACTGCTATAATATTCTCAAAACACATGTGGGTTACCTGTGTGCATTATAGACATTCGCACCATGAGACAAGAGGGTCCTTCACGAAACTTTTCTGAATAATGCCATCTCTATTCCTGGATTCTGCTGAGATGTTTGAGTGAATCCACAACTCATACACCTAAATCTCTTCAACACTAACAAGAGATTGTCTAGCCACACCTTTGGACTTCTCTCCAGATCACACTTCCTAACAGTGAACTTCTCCCTTCTAGCATCATTTTCAATCTTGATTGCAATTCAGAGAATTTCCCAAATCATCAGGTGCTGGTTTGTTTTTGTCTAACCATTCTTCCCTCAATTTTTCTCTTTCCTCTGGCATTTTACTATAAACAAGAAGAAGAAACGAGGCTGCACCTTCAATATCTTGTTTGTTGATATCTCCTCAAGTAAATATCCAAGTTCATTTCTTTCAAGTTCTGCTTTACACACAACTGTGGGTCACAATTCAGCTGACTTTTTCTGTCACTGCATGACAAAGATCATCTTTCCTCCAGTATCCAATAATATGCTCTTCATTTTCTTCTGAGTCCTCAGCTGGTGTGCTTTATCTTCCTATTTCTACTAACAGTCTCTTTAAGACAATCTAGGATTTTTCTATCAGAAAACTGTTTCAGCCTCTATTATCCAATTTCAAAGCCATTTCCAGATTTTAGGTATTTGTTACAGCAGCATCCCACTTCCTCGTACCAAAACCTCTATTATTTTTCTATGGCCACTCTAATGAATTACCATGAAGTATGGTTTAAAACAACAAAATTTTATTTTGTCACAGTTCTGGAGGTGAAAAGTCTGAAATCAAGGTGCTGACAGGGGCTGGGCGTGGTGGCTCATGCCTTTAATCCCAGCACTTTTGGAGGCTGAGGCAGGAGGAACACTTGAGCCCAAGAGTTCAAGACAAGTCTCAGCAACATAGTGAGACCCCCCCCATCTCTACAAAAAATTAAAAAAATTATCCAGGCGTGGTGACGTGCATCTGTAGTTCCAGCTATTTAGGGAGTTGAGGTAGGAGGATTGCTTAAACCCAAGAGGTTGAGGCTGCAATGAGTGTGACTGCACCAGTGTTCTCTGGCTTAAGTGACAGAGGGAGACTCTGTCCAAACTAACTAACTAACTAACTAAATAAATAAATAAATAAAGTGTTGACAGGACCATGCTCTCTCCACAGGCTCTGGAAGATAGCCTCTTTTAGCTTCTAGTGGCTTCTAACATTCCTTGGCTTGAGTCTGCCTCACTACAATCTCTGCCTCCATATTCATACCACTTTCTCCTCTATGTGTTTGTCTAATCTCACTCTATTATCCTCCTATAAGAACATTTGTGATGGGATTCAGGGCCCACATAGCTAATCCAGGATAATTTTCTTATTTCAAGATCCTTAATTTAATTATATCTGCAAAAAATTTATCATATAAAGTAACATTTACAAGTTCCCAGGATTAAAACCCAATGTCTATGGGTAGCCATTATTCATCCTACTACACATAATAATGTCTAAAGGAAAAAATATATAAAATCATCTCCATAGACCAAAAACATGATGAGAGAGCATTTGACAAAATTTAACACATATTTATTGTAAAACAACTCCCATATGTAGAGATTGATGGATACTTGCTCAACATGACGATTGGTCCTATGAAAGGAAAATATCTTGGGTTCCCAAAATCACTAAGCTAAAGGGAAAATTCAAGCTGGAAACTGCTCAGGGCAAATGTGCGTCCCTTTCTATTTAAAGTCATCCCTCTACTCACTGAGATAGGTGAATATTCTGATTGCCTCCTTTGGAAAGGCTTATCAAAAACTAAAAATAATTCAATCATTTATCTCACACCTACCTGTGACCTGGAAGCCCCCTCCCTGCTTTGGGTTGTTCCATACTTTCTGGACAGAACCAATGTACTTCTTATACATATTGATTGATGTCTCACGTCTCCCTGAAATGTATAAAAGCAAGCTGTGCCCTGACCACCTTGGGCACATGTCATCAGGACTTCCTGAGGCTGCGTCACAGGCACACATCCTCAACCTTGGAAAAATAAACTTTCTAAATTAACTGAGACCTGTCTCAAATTTTCAGGGTTCACAGTCCTAAAGTCACTATTTTACTTAATGGAGAAGCAATGGAGATGTTTCTACTAACATCAGAAGCAAGACATAAATTTCGACTATCTCTGCTACTGTTAGAGATATTAGCCAGTGCAATTAGATAAGAGAAATCAATGAAAGGCATAAGAGTAACTAAATGAGTAGTAAAACTATCTATATTTACAGATGATATAATAATATATGTAGAAAATCCCAGAGAATCAAATAATAAAACTAACTCAAACAATAAAGGAATTTACTGAAGAAGGAGATAAAATTAACATAAAAATCAGTAGCCCTCATATAAACAAACAATAAACAGGGACATAATGGTAGAGAATATACCATTTAAATGTCATCAAAATATAGTAAGTATTTATGAATAAATGTAACTCGAGGTATGAAAACCTATACACGGAAAATGTCAAAACACTCCAAACAGACAGTAATAAAAACTTGAATAAAAGGAAAGACATCCCGTATTCTTGGACAGAATTATAGCATTATAAAAATACCAGTTCTCCCTAAGCTAATATATAAATGTAATACAATTCCATTAAAATATTAACAGGCTATTTTCTGGAGTTAGAGATTTTGATACTAAAGTTCATATGAAAAAATGCAACATGTAAGAATGAGGTAGTAGGCTGGGTGCAGTGGCTCACACCTGTAATCCCAGCACTTTGGGAGGCTGAGGCAGGCAGATCACAAGGTCAGGAGTTTGAGACCAGCCTGGCCGATATGGTGAAACCCTGTCTCTACTAAACAATACAAAAATTAGCTAGGCATGGTGGCACATGCCTGTAGTCCCATCTACTCGGGAGGCTGAGGCAGGAGAATTGCTTGAACCCCAGAGACAGAGGTTGCAGTGAGTGGAGATCATGCTACTGCACTCCATCCTGGTGACAGAGTGAGACTGTCTCAAAAAAAAAAAAAAAAAAAGAATGAGGTAGAAAAACAATGAAAAAGAAAAGCTGTGGTGATTAGGCAGAAATTAAAACATTTGATAAAGCCTGGATAATTAAAACGGTGTGGTACTAGAACATAAATAGAGAAACGGACAAGCCCATGAAAGAGAATAGTCCAGAATTAGACCAAAATACTTTTGGAAACTTAATATATGACAAAAGTGGCATCTCAAATCACTAGGGTAAAACATACCGTATAGCAGAGTAAACTCCAAGTGGATTAGAGATGTAAGTATAAAAACTAAAACCACATAGTATACAAAATAATGGCTACATTATTATTTAGTCTTTGTAAGGAAAAGGTTTTCTAATCATGATTTAAAATCCAGGGGCAATTTTTTAAAAGATTAACAAATTTGACTGCATTTTTTGCACGACAAAAACCACCATAAACAAAATCAAAGAACAACTAACATAATGGGAGAAATATTTGAAACATATATTAGAGAAAAAGGGCTAATATTCCTTATACATAAAAAAGCTTAAAAACTGAAATACAAAATCCTAAGGTAAAAAATAAGGAAAACCCATAAACAGATAATTCATATGAAAAAAAAGAAAAAGATTCAAAATGGCTTTTAAATATGCAGAAAATGCTTAAACTCACTAATAAGGAAATCCCTTTCTCATTTATTGAACTGGCAAAAGTAAAACAGATATGAGAATGCATTCTATTAGTAAGGCTTGTTGGTGAAGTTATGGGGAAATGGACACTTTCCGTGGTGGAAATCCAAGTTGGTACAACCCTTTTGGAGGGATATTAGGCAATATCTAACCAAAACGCACATGCATTTTCCTTTTCACCTAGCAATCCCACTTTTAGGGTATATATCTCTGACAATACAAAAATGCATATGCAGAAACTTACTCATTGTTTATAGTTGTAAAACACTGGAAACAACTTAAATGCCCATACATGGAATTGTGCTTGAATAAACTTGTACAATAACATGGAGCACTACACAAATGTACAAAAGAATGAGAAAACTCTCTAGAGTGGATATGGGGTACTTTCCATGACATTTTAAGTAAGGGGGAAAAAAAACAACAACAAAATCCAAAACCCAAAAGGTGTGATTTTGGGTTATGTGATTCTTTGTGTAAGAAATCAGATATAAGAAAACACACAGGTATCTGATCCTTCATAAAAAAAAATCAAGAAGAATAAACAGAATTTAAATAAACTCAAAGTATCTCCCTCAAAATATTTATTAGCTATAAAGAGAAATACAGTAACTGTATAGTTGTAACCACCCAATGGGTTCCTCCTGCCCACTGCCTAGAGAAAGCCATTTTATCCAGACGGGGGAATTACAATAGAGAAAGTTTTACACATATAGAACTGGCTAAACAGAAGACCAGAGTTTTATTATTATGCAAATCAGCCACCATAAAAATCTGGAGACTATAGTATTTCAAAGATAGTTTAGGAGAGGTGGGGTGGCTAGGGGATGGATGCTACTGATTGGTTGAGGGTGCAATTGTAGGGGTGTGGAAAATGGTCCTCATAAGCTGCTAAGTCCACTTCTGGGTGGAGCCACAGGACCAGTTGGTGGGTCTGGGTGGTGCCATCCATTTTCAGAAATGCAAAAGTCTGAAAAGTCATCTCAAAAGGTCAATTTTAGATTCTACAATAGTGATGTTATCTGAAGGAGTAATTAGGAAGTTGCAAATTTTGTGACCTCTGGAATAATGGTTGGTAATCATTTATATCTACATGTTAACAGAATTCAGGTTCCTCTCATCCTCCTAACCTGGTGGTCTTTAATCAGCTTTACAAAGGTGGTTTAGTTTTGAAGAAGAGCTATAATCCTTTAAACTATAAACTAAATTTCTCCCAAAGTTAACTTGGCCTAAGCCCAGAAATGGGTAAGGCATTTTGGAAGTTAAAAGCAAGATGGGGGTTAGTTAGATCAGATCCCTTTCACTGTGATAATTTTCTCACTGTTATAATTTTTGCAAAGGTGGTTTCATAGCGGAGAAACCAGCAGACGCCAACCTAATGGAGTGCTCAAAGTAAATATCACCATTAATAAGACATATCAACATCACGAATCCCTTGGCATGATGTGCTCAAAGGGATATAGTATCATTTCTGCAGTATTCTTGCCAAAATGGCATTACCTCTCTATAATCATGACAAAGCATTAGACAACCCTAAAGTGAAGGACATTCTACCAAATGACTAATCAGTGTTATAGGTAGACAGGCATAAGCAGGGCAGGAGAGGGCTCTTCCTCCACTCACTAAAAATGTCAGGTGATGGTTTGGCAATTATCACACTGCCTCTCTAAAAGTGATAAATTGGCAGCCAGCACCAGCAAAAGGCCATTTACTGATGGTCCACACCTGTTGCACTACAGTGTTAATTGAATGTAGGTACCAGGGAAACACAACTTCCTGGGCATGAGCATTAGGAGACAAAATGGCAGAGGATGACCTTCCAGGGCACGCCTCGAGAAAAGGGAAGAAAGCCTCCGATGTGCATGCGTACAACCTCCTAAACACAGTGCACGTGCTTATCTTCCAAGCGTAAGGAGGGCACTGTGCATGTGGGCAGCCCACTTTAAGGGAAGAATCCGGGGAATTAGGCTAGCCTATAAAGTCCTAGGATCAAGGTTAAACACCACACTCGACCTTCACATGCTCACTTGGGTCTCTTCCAAGCGTACTTTCCTTTCTTTCCTGTTCTAAAGCCTTTTTAAACAAACTTCCACTCCTGCTCTGAAAGTCGCCTTCATCTCTTTTTCTGCCTTATGCCCTTCAGTCAACTCTTTCTTCTGAGGGGCAAGAACTGAGGTTAGTGCAGACCTGTATGGATTTGCCACCAGTAACTCGGATACCTTTCACTGATAACAATCAGTATCCTTCAAAAATTGCCAAAGTTATAAAGGACAAGGAAAGACTAGGGAACTGTCACAGATTGGAGTCAACTAGGAGAAATAACAACTCAATATAATGTGGAGTCCTAGATAGGCTCCTGAGACAGAAAAATGATATTTGCGTCCACCACCATACCACCCTGAACGCACCCTGAAGCTAAGCAGGGTCAGGCCTGGTTAGTACTTGGATGGGAGAAAAATGATATTTGCAGGAAAATTAGTGAATATCAGATGACGTCTATAGCTTAGTTTATAATATTTTACCAATGTCAATTTCCTATTCTTGATAATTATATCAAGATCATAATTGCCAGTCACGGTGACTCATGCCTGTAATCCTAGCACTTTGGGAGGCCAAGATGGGCGGATCACAATGTCAGGAGTTCGAGACCAGCCTGACCAACATAGTGAAACCCCATCTCTACTAAAAATTCAAAAAAAAAAAATTTGAGAGAGATTCAACATAAATGGAAGCAGGGTGAGAGATTAAAGGAACACTTTCTAGTATTTTACAATTTCTTAAAGTCTAAAATTCATTCAAAATAAAATATTGTTTTGAAACCAAAAACAAATAAATAAATAAAATGGATTTCTTAACTCCATTAAGGGATTTCCAGAAACCTCCATCTTCCCACCACTCTACTATAAAAGTTTCAAAACATTTTCAAAAACCACTTATCACTATTCTTAAGCTGCCAGTGATCAAAAGGGCAGCCTTGCAGTTTGCCAAATTAGTGAAGAAGACAAGAAAGCTAGAAGGAAGAGGAAGTGGAGCATCTGAGGGAAAGATTTTTAAATGACCTCCTTTGTGTTGCTAAATTTATTCATATCCTGGAATGGGCTACAACATCACAAGGACACAAAAATCATCAGGTAAATTCAAGGACTTTTTAAAAATGCATCTAACCACCTCCTGTCCAAAACATTCAAGCTTAACCTTTCTCCTGAAAATGCAATCTGCTCTTTACACCCTGCCTGCATACCAGATTCTGAGACCTAGATTGCCACAGGAGCAGAACCATCACCTTGTCCTGATTCAATACGTTCTTGTTGTTACACTATCAGCTTAAGATCCTAGGCTTTGTGGAGATGTGCCTATTCATTGCTGAAAGAGTTCATGCACAATTTATGTCCTTCACATAACTTTGTTCTTCAAAGCTATTTTCTGAATCCATTTCAGTTATGTTTTCCCAACAACCATATTAGGAGGTAACTGTTGTTTTTGCAGATTCAAAGTAAAATAAATGAGACGAATGTCTCAAAACCATTGAGGTACTCACAGTAAAAAGGTAGTGGTAAAGATAGTACCAGATCTCACATCTGTGGCTTCTATGCCCTTTTTCATAGTCCAGAGAACTGAGCTACTCTAACAAATGGGCATATGAGAAGTAGTGACCACAGTTAATCCAGCTGACATGACACCAGCCATTAATTACATTCAAGTGCAGTGATGTATTTTGCATTGCTTAGCTCTTTCTACTTTTCAAAGCCCTCTTCACATACTTTATTGAATTTGATCTTCAAACCACATTGTAATGTAAGTAGAATAGCTATTTCCTTTTAGTAATCATAAGATCATGCCATTCAGTATATTTTAAAAGCCCCTTTATTTGCATTACCTTATCTAGGTCCCATTAAAAGAAAAAATATATAAAGTAGTAGTGTCCCTGTTTTCTAGATAACTGAGGTCCAAAGATTGACTGGTCCAAAGACACCCAGGCAATGAGGGGGGAAGACGGAACATAAGACCAAGTCTTTTGACTCGTTATCCAGTCATATTTCCCCCACTGTGCAATAGCTACATACCAAAATGAGAAAAAATTACAAGTTTCTGACTATGAGTCCATAAGGGAGTCAACGTGTGACTTTACACTAGAGGAGAATGCAATGAGGTCACTCTGCTTAGCTACCACTGCTATCCCAATGGGACTGGGCAAGAATAGAACCAAGTCATGAAGGTAAGAGCAGCACCTGATCAGGCACTGGCCCTGGATTCAGGTCGTTATCTGTATGGATAGCTATGATTCACTGAGGCACCATTCCAAAGACATTAGTAGAGCCAGATAGAACCTACATTAATTCATTGGTTAAAGCTCAAAAATAATCATGAGGTCTGAGATGAGACAATTAGACATAGGATGGCCCCCATCACACACAAAATTTCACCGAGCCAGCTCTCTATGCTTTACTTCTTGCCCTAGTATATCTTAAAGATGTGGTTCTCTCCTTGCCTAATCCAGGAGTGCTGGATTTCATAACTAACAAGACTTTAGACTCATGCTTCACGTTTCAGCATGCTGCTGGTTCCATGGATGTCCCAGAGCCTGACTGTGTGCTCATGACAGAAAAAAAACAACCCAGAAACTGAAGACGGACCCCAGGCTGCAGGAGTGAGATAGCATAGGAAGAACTGCATTTTCTTTGATTCTCGGGTACGCTGAAGATGGCGTCCAGGAGAAAACTTCTTGCCATCCCTCAAACTGCCCCATAGTTCAGCTAACAGCTGCTGCTTTACTTACAGTAACATCAGCAACAGGATGGATTCCATCGCCAGCAGCCTGGACTCCCGGAGGCGCCCCAGGCGTGGCTGACGTGCGCAGGTAAGAGCATGTCCTCTGTGTGGCCTCTGCACTGGAAGAGCTTCAAGGCCTTTTCCTCCAGGGCTGAGGGGATTTGTGTTTCGCCTCTGTTTGTTTTTATGTAACTCTATTTGCGGAAACTTTCAAGTGCGCAGAGCAACATTCTGATAAATAGCGCAGTGCGGGGCTGTGCGGCAGCCTGGAGCCGAAGGTCACGAGGAAGAGACCAAAACCGGTAAATTCAGGGATGTTGTGGCCCGAACTTGTAAATCCAAACAATCTCACCGTTACGAAACGGAAAGTTTGCGGGGAAAAACAAATGCTTTGGTTATTACAGTGTTACTACATTCATAAAATATATTTCATTGCGGGGGGAGTTTACACAGGGGGTAATGAGATTTTTGCTTTATACATTATTTATAACCGCTTAATCCAGGTACTGTGGGCTATTTTTTTATTCCTTCGTTTTCACAGCTACAAAACACTTCAGTATTTCTAATTTATTTCTGCTTACAATACAGATGTTCTCAATTGTGTTTCTAACTACATTTCAACCGTTATGATCGCGTTTATTTGTTTGTGTCAGCACACAAGCCAGGGTTGAATGTGCAATACACAATAGTAAGGCTTCAAGAAGCCTGTAAAAAGGCCTCTTGTGCTTTCATTATCAACAAATTAAAATATGCTGTGTGGCACTATCTTTATCATCAGTGGTTTTAATCTTCAGATAATTCCCCTGCAGTTGGGTAGGCAGAGCGACAGCCCTCTCTCGGTGCAGAAAGGTTGCATGCCTTAAAACAGCACTTTTCAAGATGACCATTTGGAAGCAACATTTGGAGAACATTTGGGTTATGTCCTCTAACTGAATTTCCAAGCTGTTGGTAACGGACTAAAGAAAATGCAGTCTGTACCGAATACTAAGAAAGCAAGAGTGTAAGAGCCTTGAAGGTCATGTGTAAATATTGACATTTTAATTTTATTTAGTATACCAAATTGGGGCCCTTGCATTGCTTATCTTGCCATAAAAACTCCTCACCCACTTGCACTGCCCTGTAGATTGTCAGGGAAAGATCTGATCTGAGCAGCCGTGGGTGCTCTTCCTGCCATTGCTAACAAGACTGAATTTTGTTTGTGCAAAATCTGAGTCAGAGGGGTGTTCCTACCCTCTCATCTCCACCACAGACTGATGCACCTGATTAGATAACAGAAATTTGTGGGCTGAATTCATGTAGTGACATGAAAGCCAAGATGCAAAAACAGTCAGAGAAAACAGCCTCTCACTCACTTACAAAGTCAAATCAGGTGTCTAAAACTAAAGTTATTTGGGGAACCAATAACTGGCTAATTTGGCCAGAACACCCATCTCTGTGTCCTCAGCGGCAGCATGAGAAAGAAATCCTAGCATGTCCTCAGGCCCTGTACCCTTCTCAGATACCAGGACTCCACAGGCAGAGCTTACTCAGGGCCACATTCTGAAGTTGAGATGCAGGCGACAGCCAGGTCTCTCCAGCAGTAGCAGTGGTTAGAATGCCCCACGCACGTAACAACTTCGGGGACACTTTGACTGTTGACCTACAACAGCACTGCTTTACTTTGCCAAAGCAATGGCCCCCGCTCATGTAGAACAGGACAGCAGTTTGGACCTTACCAGAGGCTCCTGTCTCCCTACAGTGAGGTCACCAGAATCACTTCCCTCCTGAAACACAGTGGATTGAAATGCAGGTCCAGCAGAAATAGGGGCCAGTGAGTTAAACATGGAGGAACTGGCCGGGCACCGTGGCTCACGCCTATAATCCCAGCACTTTGAGAGGCTGAGGTGGGTGGATCACGAGGTCAGGAGATCGAGACCATCCTGGCCAACATGGTGAAACCCCGTCTCTACTAAAAATACAAAAAAAAATAGCTGGGTGTGGTGGCACATGCCTGTAGTCCCAGCTACTCGGGAGGCTGAGGCAGGAGAATTTCTTGAACCCAGGAGGCAGAGATTGCAGTGAGCCGAGATCACGCCATTGCACTACAGCCTGGGCGACAGTGCAAGACTCGGTCTCAAAAAAAAAAAAAAAAAAAGGAGGAACCAGGGCCACTTCCAATGGTCTTTAGCCTAAAACATTTTCTTTAAGTGAAAAGAAAGAAATTGAATGTGAGAATAAAATGATCTTTTAATGCTTCATAACTCAACTCTCTGACTTACCTCAAAAAGAGAGAAATAGTGTAAAAGGCCAACACCATTTTCTGCCCTCTACAATTGAATTTTGAAAGGTGCTTCCCAAACATTAATGATCTGGCTTCTGTGCCCAAATAAATGTCATGATTTACACCTTATGCTTATGGTTGCAATGCTAATCACCCTTCCCCATGCCAGCTTTATAAGTCTTGTCCAGTTCCACTATCGAAACGGTACACTTGGATTCAAACAGCACTCAAAAACCTTGTTTTGTGTTTTGTTTCATTTTTAGCTATTACCGAGTGGACAGGATCAATCCCATTTAAAATTTCTGAGTAGACAAAATCTGTGTCTATGGCCCTTCCCCTTCCCCTCACCTTCTTGGCAGCCTCCCTTCATGTCCACTGATGAACTTGCAAGCTTCCTGTAGCTCCACTAGTTCTTTTTAACCATTGGAAGACAAAGCAGTTTCCTACATCAGTGTATCTGCCTTCGTAAAATAGTTCAGTGTTTTGCACAAACAAGAGAATGTTCATTTTGAAAGCAAGCCAAAGGAATGAACCGTTACAGATGGAATGTCAGACACCATGGCACCTGGATAAAATATAATTTGGGGCAGGGGAGTATATTCTCATCATCCCTAAAGTAGATGAACCAGTCAAGTCAGTACCCATAAGGCAGGCTTGATAAATCTCAGGACCAGGCACCTCCACCCTCAACAAACACACATACTCCTTTCCTCTGTGATGTTTTAAGCATAGTGTATGGTAGCTCTGTCTCTCTACTCAGAACCTAATGAATTCACCTGAAAGTCAACTAACACAGAGTCTGGCCGTCCTGGTATTCTCAAGACCCTATTGCCTCCTCACCTACTCAAAAAGAAAGAAGCAGTCGTTTTTTTTAAAATTCAAGGAATAGGTTTTAAAAAATGTGTTAGAGTTTCTCTGAAACATCTAAGTTAAAGTGGCACAATTGATTTTTTTAATAAAGAATTTGATTAACCCTGGTTAGCACGATTTGCTTCAACCTAAAGCCCAACACCCCCTTTGCAGTGAGGTCTCCCTCAGTTGATCATATTTGAGCCAATAGAGGTGGGAGGGGAGATGGAGAAGACTGGTTTTATTTGAGCTTGTGAAAATGATGGCTTTTTATCAAGTTCAGTGTCATAAGTTTTCTTCCACAGGAAAACAGAATATACTTTCCGGTGAGCAATAGTTCTTTATTGTATAGAAATGCTTCCTAATTCTCAGTAGATAGAGATTTGAGAAAACAGGGGAGTTCTCCCAAGTCACAAAAAATGATGTGATGGTCAACATGATAGACTATTACACTCGTTGATAGCTAGTTTCAGACTGATTTTCTGACACATGAGAGAGGAGCAGTGCCTGTTGCCCAAGGAAGGCAATTGCTGGGAGGAGAAACATAAACATCCTCAAAGGCTACCAGGTCAACCATCATTTTCAAAATTATCATTAGAAGTAGGCTGATGGGCTGGGCATGGTGGCTCACACCTGTAATCCTAGCACTTTGGGAGGCCGAGGTGGGCATATCATGAGGTCAGGAGGTCAGGAGGTTGGCCAACATGGTGAAACCCCAACTCTATTAAAAAAACAAAAATAAGCTAGGTGCGGTAGTGGGCCCCTGTAGTCCCAGCTACTCATGAGGCGGAGGCAGGAGAACTGCTTGAACCTGGGAGGCAGAGGTTACAGTGAGCAGAAATTGTGCCACTGCACTCCAGCCTGGGTGACAAAGCGAGACTCTATCGCAAAAAAAAAAAAAAGAAAAGAAAAATTAGCTGGGCATGGTGGCGGACACCTGTAGACCCAGCTACCTGGGGGTTGAGGCAGGAGAATCACTTGAACCCAGGAGGCTGCAGTGAGCCGAGATGACACCACTGCACTCCAGCCTGGGCAACAGAGCAAGACTCCATGTCAAAAAAAAACAGACTGGGAATGGTGGCTCATGCCTGTAATCTTAGCACTTTGGGAGGCCGAGGTGGGAAGATCACTTGAGGTCAGGAGTTGAGACTAGCCTGGGCAACATAGTAAGACCCTGTTGCTACAAAGAATAAGAAACAATTAGCCAGGCATGGTGGTATATGCCAGTAGGCCAGAAATTCAAGGTTACTGTGAGCTATAGCACCACTACACTCCAGCCTGAGCAACAGACCAAGACCTTGTCTCTCAAAAATAAAAATAAAAATAAATTATTATTACAAGTAATACAAATAGAAAACATAGGTTGTATATGGTAAATTAACAAAACATCCCCCCTACAAAAGGGGTAAATTTCAATTTTCCATGAAGTTTGAAATCTATAATCATCCGGCATTATTTCCAGGCATGTAGAAAAAAATTCATTTGTCTTTTCATCTGCATTAGTTTATTTTCATCAATGTGTACATCAGAAGCACCTGGGGATTCTGTGGGTTTGGGGAACATTTTTGTGTTTGCTTGTTTGTTTGTTTTCAAAATATATGGTAGTACCCCACAACAAAGCTATACTGAAATCAAATTTCATAGTGTATATCAAATAAATGTGCACTTTGAAAAATTCCCCAAATAAATTTTGAGATTGACCCTTGATTCAATGACACTAATATAAACCCTTTCAATTGCCTTTGACTTTTGTGGTGACCAACCTTCCAATTTGAAACCTACACCTTCTTAACTTGGTCCATGGGGGGCACAAAAGGAGAGAGAGTATAAATGCTGAGGATGACCTTGACAAAAGTGAACACAAGCTTAAGAGATGTGAACCCAAAATAAAAGAAGCAAAGAACTCTGTCTTCCCTTGTCATCTTTAACTCTGCTCCGTCTTGATTCTTCTCTGTGTTATTCACAGGCCCTTCTTCCTACACCTACTCTGTGAAGTGATTTACCCCATAGTTCTCCACCGCTTTCACCTTAGATCTCTGGCCAGATAATCTCACCTTCCTTGTGGCTTCAAAGCCATATACTTTTGACTTCTGAATTCGTCTGCTAGGGCAGCCATAACAAAGTACCACAGACTGACTGCGTGGCTGAAACAACAGAAATGCATTTTCTCACAGCTTTGGAGGCTAAAAGTCCAAGAGAAGGTATCTATGGTTTTGGTTTCTTCTGAGGCCTCTCTCCCTGGCTGGTAGATGGCTGTCTTTACCCTGTGTACAGGACCTTTCCTCTGTGCTAACACCACTGGTGTCTCTTCCTCTTTTTACAAGGACATCGGTCCTGTAGAATGACGGCCCACACTAATAACTTCATTTTAACTTATTACCTCTTAAAGACCCTACCTAATGTGGTTTGGCTCAGTTTCCCCATCCAAATCTCATGTGGAATTGTAATTCCCAGTGTTGGAGGAGAGGGGACTGGTGGGAGGTGATTGAATCATGAGGGCAGACTTTCCCCTTCCTGTTCTCATGATAGAGTTCTCACCAGATCTGGTTGTTTGTATGTAGCACCTCCCCTTTGCACTCTCTCTCTCTCTCTCTTTCTCTCTCCTGCTGGCGATGTGAAGATGAATCTACTTCCCCTTTGCCTTCTGCCATGATTGTAAGTTTCTTAAAGCCTCCTCAGCCATGCTTCTGGTACCGCCTGCAGAATGGTGAGTCAATTAAACATCTTTTCTTTGTCAGTTACCCCGTCTCAGGTATGTCTTTATAGCCGTGTGAAAAGGGACTAATACAGAAAATTCGTACCGAGTCGTGGGGCATTACTATAACAAATCCTGAAAATGTGGAAGCAGCTTTGGAACTGAGTAATGGACAAAGGTTGGAGCCATTTGGAGGGCTCAGAAGAAGACAGAAAGATGAGGGAAGGTTTGGAACTTCCCAGAGACTTGTAGAATGGTTTTCACAAAAATGCCAATAGTAATATGGTCAGAGATGGACAATCTGGTTTCAGATGGAGATAGGAAGTTATTGGGAACTGAAGTAAAGGTCACTTTTGCTATGCTTTAGCAAAGAGACTAGTGGCATTTGCCCCTCTGCTAGAGATCTATGGAACTTTGAACTTGAAAGAGATGATTTAGGGTATCTGGCAGAAGAAATTTCTAAGCAGCAAAGTATTCAAGAGGTGGCCTGGCTGTGTCTAATAGCATATACTCATATGCATGCACAAAGAGATAATTTGATACTGGAACTTACATTTAAAAGGTAAGCAGAGCATAAAAGTTTGGAAAAATTTATACACCAGCCATGGGGTAGAAAAGAAAAACCCATTTTCTGGGGGAGAAATTCAAGTTAGCTACTGAAATTTGCATAAGAGGAGCCAAACGCTAATAGCCAAGAAGATGGGGAAATGCCTCCAAGGCATTTCAAAGACCTTTGCAACCACTCCTCCCATCACAGGCCTGGAAGTATAGGAGGGTTAATTGGTTTCTTAGGTCAGGTCCAGGGCCCTGCTGCTCTGTGAAGCCTCAGGACATGGTTTCCTGCATCCCAGCTGTTCCAGCTCTACCCATGGCTCAAAGGGCCCCAGATATGTCTCAGGCCGCTGCTCCAGAGGGTGCAAGTTGCAAACCTCATGGCTTCCAAGTGATGTTAAGCCTGTGGGTGCACAGAGGGCAAGAGCTGAGGCTTGGGAGCCTCCACCTAGATGTCAGAAGATATATGGAAATGCCTGAATGTCCAGGCAGAAGACTGCTGCAGGGGCAGCGCCTTCATGGAGAACCTCTACTGGTACAGTTTGGAGGGGAAATGTGGGCTTGGTGCCTCCACACAAAGTTCCCACTGGGGAACTGCCTAGTGGAGCTGTGAGGAGAGGACCACCGTCCTCCAGACTGAGAATGGTAAATCCACCAACAGCTTTAAGCTCCATTATTTTGGAGCTTTAGGATTTAATGACTGTCTTGCTGGGTTTCAAACTTGCATAGGGTCTGTATCACCTACGTTTTGGCTGATTTCTCCCTTCTGGAATGAGAGCATTTACCCAAGGCCTATACTCCGCATTGTATATAGCAAGTAACTAACTTGTTTTTGATTTAACAGGCTCATGGGTGGAAGGGACTTACCTTTATCTCAGATGATAATTTGGATTTGGACTTTTGAGTTAATGCTGGAATGAGTTAAGACTTTGGGGAACTGTTGGGAAGGCATTATTGTGTTTTGAAATGTGAGAAGGACATGAGATTTGGGAGGGGCCCCAGGGGCAGAATAAAACGGTTTGGCTCTATGTTCCCACCCAAATCTCACATCTAATTGTAATTCCCAGTGTTGGAGGAGGGGCCTGGTGGGAGGTGACTGAATCATGGGGGTCAGCTTTCCCCTTACTGTTCTCATGATAGAGTTCTCAGAAGATCTGGTTGTTTGAAAGTATGTAGCACCTCCCCCTTTGCTCTCTCTCTCTCCTGCCAGCCACGTGAAGATGTGTCTGCTTCTCCTTAACCTTCCACCGTGATTATAAGTTTTCTAAAGCCTCCCTGGCCATGTTTCCTCTACAGCCTGGAGAACTATGAATCAATTAAACCTCTTTTCTTCATAAATTATCCAGTCTCAGGTATGTCTTTATAGCAGTGTGAAAATGAACTAATGCAGACCCTGTTTCCAAGTATAGTCACATTCTGAGGCACTGGAGGTTGGGAACTCAACATATGAATCTGGGGAGACACAGTTCAGAGCATAACTTCCAGTTCTATAACTTTAATGCTACATGATGACTGGTGCATATATTTGAAAAAATTTCATGTGAAAAAGGGACAAGACATCCATGTTGCAAAACAAGGGCCAATGTGTGGAAAGTAAAGTTGGAATTTTCAGCTGAACAAAAGGAAGACTTATGTGACGATGAGAGGGGTCTAAGTTATTACAGGCTGCATTCCCTGGTAGTGTGTCACTGCCACAGGAAGGCCACAGCAGAGGCTGAGTTGACCACTATTGTGCCTGTCTTTGGGAAAATCCAGCATAAGCCTCCAAAATCCCTTTTCCTCTTTTAATTTGATGACATTAATGAAGGAATATGAACTCACAGGGAAGTAGAAAATATGATAACATGTCTACAGTGTGTCTATAAACATGGCATAATCAGATATGAGAAAAAGAATTTTTGTGAAATCTTAGAGTCACACCCTCCCTGATATGAGCAATACAATGGCAAGCAAGGTAGGAGAGAATGTGCCCTGTCTCAAGAATGTTGAGGCCTAGGGAAAAGCTGGCAGGTAAGGGTGGAGCAAGACCAACTCAGAAGCATCTTTCCCAGGAGAAAACTTTCACTTAACAAGTAGATTTCCATGCCAATCTAAGTGGAGATTTTCCCAAAGGGACAACAAAATGTCAGAACTCAGGTGATTTGACGTCAACAAATCTGCCTGAGAGCCACTCGGGAGGCCATCTGATGGCATGAGTTAGAATCGGTGAACTAGAGTTAGAAATTCTGACTTGAGGGCCAATTCCTCTGTGTACCCTAGTCAGCTGACCTAAGGTACGACATTGCCTTCTCTGAGTCTCAAACTCCTCATCAGCAAAATAGAGATAATATGGCCTTATCCTGACAGCACATTGTAAAAATTGATGAGACATGATTTAACTATGAATTTGCTATGAATTTAACCATACAGTTTAATTTATTTAACTGTGAATTGTAAACCATTATTCAAATATGTGGTATTAATATTATTGTCATGTTTTTCTTTTGCCCAAGGTGACTGCCAATACCGTGTGCTATAAATGTAAGTGAGTTCCTCATTAGACACAACGTGAAAGGCTTTAAGGGATGGCCTTTGATAATTTGATTCACTCAGAAAGATACAGACTTCCTAGCCATAATGGGGACAGTAATCCAGTGGAGGTGTTCCTATTCCAAAATACCCCAACTGGGAGATACAAAGGAATAAAAAATTAAGAAATTCCATATATCAGAAGGATACTAGGTCTTGAGGTTCTTCCAATGGATAGTGGTTTCAAACTTTACTATGCTTTAATTCTGTCCAAGGTGCTTATTACAGATGAAGGCTCTCCTTCACTAGAAGCCTTCCACCTCCTTACTTGTGATTGCATGGTTCAGCAGGACAATGCTTTGAAAAACATTTCCTGGAAGGTAAATTCAGAGCCTCAGAAGAGGGATTCCATGCTTCATACAACACTATGGAGGCTATGCAGTGTTTACCACACTTGGGTTCTATTGGCAGTACCCAGGGGTGACTTGGAGTTTCCTTAGTGTTCCTCTCCAAAATGTCCGTGTACTTAACTCCAAGATATGTCAAAATAAGCACTCAAGCTAAGTAAAAACTTGGTGTTCGTTAGGCAAAGCAGCTTCAAGACAAGCCCTTGATCCTTCCTCTTCTCCATAGTGCCACCCTAAACCCCTCTACCTAGGAATTTTGGATTTGCCAATTGCCCAGAAGGATAAAAGCCACACAGTGCAATCAGTGTCAAGTCCTGCTGAGCTGTGTAGGAGTTGGCATACGTGAAACTGCCTGAGCTTCTCAGGGGCCTTCTCCTGGCACATCTAGCTCAGATGAAATGGAAGGCCTCAAAGCCCCATCCGCCCCACCCAACCCACCTTCATTTATACCAGTTCACAGAAGAATAAGGAAAACAGACAAAGGTCATATCTGGAAGATGTCTCCAAAGGCCTGAAGCCCTAAGTAGGAAACTGAGAAATTTATGGGAACTTTTAGAATTTTGATCTCTTCATACACACTCCTAGTCACTGTTACTGAGAAAGTAACAAGATCAGCTTTTTCCATTCACTGTCATCCTCTCTTGACATGCTGGATTTATCTGCTGTGTCTCCAGATCATGCCTATGGCCCCATGCAGTCTAGGGTTCTCCACCGACAGCCAGATCCACCTGAATAAAGGAAATTACTTGAATTAGTGAGGGACAACTAATATCAGGTGACATTTTAAGGTAAACTCTTTTATGCCTATACTATTTCTGTCTTTACTAAGTATACTTGTAATCTGATCAGTAGAGTAAAAGTAGCCCACTCTCTCATAATATTGTTGTAGGAATCAATACAGTGTAACCAAATTGGTGTCAATAGGTTAGATTCCTTATTTGTAATTATTGAGGGTTTTCATTTCTTCACTGAAAAACTATTGGTTTACATCATGCCATTTGACTTCTGGTTCAAGTGCTTTCAAAGAAACTGATTTCTTAAAATGCATCCTTGAAAGCCTGACAGTCTAACAGCTGAAAATCTACATCAAGACCATATGGCAGACTAAAGATGGGTGAGAAGGCAAAGGATGGGCGTAACCAAGGACAGTGATACCAAGTATACAAATAGATGTTTTCCAGGCAAGCTGGGAGAGTAAATGGAGCAACTTCTAATAAAAAGTGGGCATGTACGTTTTGATTTCAATGTTTAAAAGTAGTCCAGTGTTCCACTAAAAAACAAATACAGCCACTGTTCAAAGAGAAAATGTGTGTTATGTGCATGTGTGTGTGTTACATCAAGTGTTCCACTTCAATTTCTGAGCTTCCTAAACAATCACCCTTGTGATCTTTCATTTGTGCAAAGTTTCATAGTCTACAAAACACTTTCACAAATATTACTTATTTATCCAACAAACATTTATTGAGTTCTTCTCACCACCAAGCATTGGGTCAGACACTGGAGATAAAAATATCGAGAGATAATACTTACCTTCAAGAAGTCCACAGACGCGATCTGCAATCTCTTACCCTGAACAAATTTAAGGAACAAAAAAACACTTTGCAAAGATCAGAATGGGACAATGATTTTTTAACACACAATGTCCTGCTACAATCCAGCTTTCTAAAACCCTAGAAATGATAAAGGAAAAAAAAGGTCACAAATTTCCCAATATTTTGAGAAAGCCGTTGTACTGCTTCTCATTCATTAGACTCCACTGCTAATCACAGGAGTTTCATACAGTTTATGGAGGCATGTCTCTAATGCCTTTCTAAAGTTTCTAGGCATCTCTAATTTGCCATACACCCGGACTGAAAGCAGGTAGTATTCTCTCTTCTTAACTGTAATAGGCAGTCAACTGACAAATAAACCTTGAGTACATTAACTTAAAAAGTAATTAAGGATCAGTTATGATGTGTCATGCACTGATTAGAATTACAAGAGACGAGTAAGTCCATCTCCCTTGACCACAAGTAACCCAGGAAGGGAGAAATATTTATAAAAATAAAAAGCTAGGTAAAATAAAATGTAAAGCAGCTGCTGTCTAGTAGTAGGAAGGGCATACCCTAGGGCAGACTTTTTCACCTAGCTAAACTTCCCAACCTCTGACTCCTGTCTTTGCCGAGCTACATGTGGTCGGACAAGCAACAGAAACAGGCAGCTGTTGTGTTTGTACTTAAATTCTTCAAAATTCTGGAATGGGAATATGTTCTCTGAGCCCATTAGAAAACAAGCCAGCCTAATTTCACTTTTTAAAAAAATTACATCAGATTAGTCTTATTTTGATAGGAATATTGAATTAGGTGACTAGAAAGATAGAGTGAATCTTGACTTGAACAAGAATTCTGAGGAAGTCTCAAGATTTCTTGCTGGTCAAGTTGGGAAATAATTTGTACCAAATGATACCATACAAGATGAGCTCATAATATTGAAATGATGGTGCCCTAAGGGTGCTGGGGAGCCTAGTGGAAGGTTTCTAAAGATATTTCTTAGCCTATGCCCTTAGCTCTGTATTATCCAAACATGTTACACAACAATTCAGATGAAGGTATAGAAATCATGCTCAAAATGCCAATGAATGTTTAAAATCTCAGAACATGGCAAATAACTGGCACTGTGCTGGCTCATGATAAATATATGTTTGACTTTCTAAAATGAATGAATGGCTTATACAGGTTTGAAAAAGGAACTAACACTAAAGAAATCACATGTCATGGGATAAATTTAAGATCCTGCACTAGTGTCCAAAACTAAATACTAAGGCACAGCACACAAAACGAGAGATTTTACTCAGCAGATTAACTGGAGATAGTTATTCCCCATCCCTGCAAAAAAAAAAAATAATACATAAAACAACTATAGCCAACCTTTAGACTGCATTAATAAAAACATAAAACCTAGAATGAAGGAGATGATAGTTTACTTTGCACTATCAGGTCGTATCTGGAGTGTTTTGTTCAATTCTGGATGCTATGCACTGAACTGACTTCAGGAAAAATAGAACAGTGAATAGGGCAAACAGCATGTCATGTGAGAAATAATTTATTATGTGTGATTATCATCATAATCATAAAAAGAACTAAGTGCCAAGTGCTTTTCATGCATTTTCTCATTTAGTTCTCGCAACATTTTGCCTGTGAGGCAAGTACTATTATTATCCCCATTTCACAAAAAGAAAATAAAGGCTGAGAGAGGCCAGGCAATTTGCCCAAAGTCAGAGAGTCGATAGGTGGGGGGCCAGCCACGAATCTCAACAAGGCTTCTCTTGTTCTAGAGCCACCACACGTGAGAAGGGGAGACAGAGCCACGTGCAGTGGCTCACATCTGTAATCCCAGAGCTTTGAGAGACCGAGGCTGGAGGATCACGTAAGGCCAGGTGTTCAAGACCAGCCTGGGTGACATAGCAAGAACCCTATCTCTACAAAAAATTCAAAAATTAAAAATTATCTGGGTGTGATGGCACACGCCTGTAGTCCCAGCTACTCAGGAGGCAGAGGTGGGAGGCTTGCTTGAGTCCTGGCATCTGAGGCTGAAGTGAGGTATAATCATGCCACTGCATTCCATACTGTGTGACAGAATGAGACCCTATCTGAAAAATAAAGAGGAGAAGACAAATATTGAAAAGACTACCACTTGGAAACAGGATTGGTACATAGTCATACTGACTGTAAAAGGGAACACTAAAACCAAAGAATGGGAAAATTGGCCCAGTATATGGAAAAATGTATAGTGATTATTTTAGGTGTCTCACACAGATCCCTTCCCAAGCTTTTCCACCCCATTTCAAATCAAATTGACTGTTTCCTTGAACAAGGGCAATTATATTCATTGCAAAGAGTTTTCTGTTTTCCATCTACCAAGGTTTACAGTTCAGACTTTTAAGGTAGTGTCTTTCTGTTGGCCACATTTCTGTGTCACCTCTGTCTCTGTTCCTATCAGCTACTGCACGAATCTGAGTAAGGAAAATATGAAAGATGTTAGCTTTGACTTCACAAAATACATCAGCGATAGCTGCCATTGAAAGTCAGGACTTGCTCCTTCCTTTGGTGCCACCTTGAAACCAGGATGGGAGATTTACAGGTCACCCTAGGTTTTGAAAAGAAGCCATCCATTTCCAAGTTACAATCCACTTGAAATAATCTCCCCAATTACGTGGAAGTAATTTACTCTATATTTACTTTGTGCTTTGGACTATCAAATATCTCTTCCTCTTACCCCCAGGGGCACCAGCTGGGATTTAAAAACTTCTACTACCTGCCTTGCTGGCCTGCATGATTTAACTCTTTCTTGCCTATTTAAAAGCAGGCAAAATTTGTACAAAATGGTAACTGAAGTCCCCACTAGCCCTAAGATGTATTATTCTACATTAACCTTATTTGTTTTAGATGTAATCTATTTCCAAAATTGTTTCTTCTTTTTAGCAAAAAAATTTTTCGAAAACACTGAGGCTGCCTATATAAAGTTAAGCAGTTGAAAGTAAAATATTTAAGTAACAAGTTGCCCCATGCAATGCCAAACTAAAGAGCAGATGTATTGTGTATTCCAGGTCAGACAAAGCTCAAGTGGTGCAAAACCTAGAGGTCCCCTCGGTTGGGTCAAGTCTCACTTTCCACACGAATGGAAAGCCACCAATGAAGGCAGCCAGGGGACTGGTTTCTAATTCCTTGTCCTGGCTGTAGCCCTCCCAATTTCAGTGTTTCCTTGTGTTCAACTTCTTACAGGGAAGAAGAGAAATCTTTTAAAAATAAATCTTGACCTCTCACATCTCAGAGCTATGGATGAGCCTGACTTGCTTTTGTCTTTAATAACAGACTACCTTTCAGAGTTGTTTTAGGTTTACAGGAATGTTGGGCAGCAAGTACAAAGAGTTCCCATAGACCCTCTCCGTACCCTACGCCTACTCCCACAGTTTCCTCTATTATTAACATCTTGCATTGAACATGTTTCTTTAAGACGAGGTGTTGCTATGTTGCACAACCTGGACTTGAACTCCTGGGCTCAACCGATCCTCCCACCACAGCCTACGGAGTAGCTGGGACTACAGGAGCACCCGTCAGGCCTGACTGAGCATGACTTTTTGACAGAGTAGTCCAGGTTTGCTATTCTTAAGTTCCCCGACCTTAAGACGACAAAGAATACTGTAAGGCCCATCCCTGTTCCAAACAGGACTCACTCAGTCTGTAGACCTTAACCAGCTTCTAAGGCCAAGCCATTCCTCCTACTAAGAAGTCTTTGTCAGGACAACAGGAACCTGACCCAGAGGCAACCTCCCCTAAAAACAAGCCAGGTAAGGGAGGGGGCAGGGAGCAGGCAGCAGGAATGGGCTCCGGCTACGGCCTGAGGAGAGCAGGTTTCGACAGGGTACCTTTGAAGAGACTGTTGGCTACATTATCTTATTAAATTACGGTGGCATAATCCTTACATGGCTCAACTATTTATTAAAAACAAGGCTGTGCAACAATTCAGCAAATGTCACGGTGCTGTTATTGGTGAAAGTTGCTCCCACAAACTGCTCTTTCAGGGTGTACTGTGCTAGGAAGAGCCCCTTCCGGGTGCCTGGCCCTTCTTCTGCACCGGTTTTTAATTGCCTAATGAATTAAACTTTCCAAGGAGATAAGAATAATGTTGTTTTGTTTGCACACAGATTGCATGACTAACAAGGAGGATATAAATAAAACCATTCCAAGCTTTATCTGCGGGTGGACAACAGTGCCTGTGTTCAAGTGAAGCCTGGGATGGCTCCCACACAAGATTAGGTTGTTATTGCGGAAGCTGAGGCTTACACACTGTTAAAAGCCCGAGCTAATACGTTCGCTTAAGACATTATGCCTAATTATGCTATTTGTCAGGAGGGGAATCTGTTCCCCAAACCTTAAACTATCCTTGATGCACCAGTGTGGGTCTGAGCTCTATAAATAAGCCAAGTGGACTCTGTAGGATTCTGAGCTAACTATGCCCCATGGTGTTTATGAAAATGGGTAAGATCCGATCCCGGTGCATTCTCTACCTGCAGGATGATATGTATTCCTCCTTGGACCAGTAGCTATCATAACAAATAAATGTGAGGAGAAATGTTTGTGCTTTTATTTTTGGAAGCTTACCGTAAAAATCTGCAAACATTTCCTATAAAATACAGAGTTCTCTGTCCATCAAGTTGTTTGGGGGCACTGAAGAAGGAGGTGTTTATTTATGAGTTTGTTTCCAGTTCAAAAAAGGAATGCCTTCATGGGCAGGAGAAATGACTGAAGTCTGGAGTTCTGAGTCATGATGTGGGCTTGGCTCACGGCTTCAGGAGAGTTGAGCGTCCTGTGGTTAATGTTTCTTGTCTCTACGTGGGTGTGGTGTGCTAGGTTAAGAAGACTAGCCTTGTTTTGGCTGAATGCAGACTGCAAGAATCCTTTGGCGATGTAAGACCATCTATAACGGCTAGAAATTCAGAACAGCTAGAAATGTATGTGTTGTGTGTGCCTTTCTCTTTGTCCCAATCCTAACCTTAATTGTGTGTGTGTGTGTGTGTGTGTGTGTGTGTGTGTATGTGTCTGTGTGTGTGTCTGTGCAGGCACACGTGGTCAAGTCAAGCAGGGTAGAAATCTGATGCACTGGTAGCCCATTGGGATGCCTTTGTCTGGGATTCACTCACCATCAGTCAAGAGGCTTCAAAAATTAATTTAATTTGATTAATGGGAGATTGAAATCCCACACCAAGGCCTCAGGAAATCTCATGGTGAATTAAGTCATGTGGATCATTTCATACCTCAAACTTTTTACGGCTTCCAGGCAGAATCCATAATCTCCAGGAGTTGGCGAGGCAATTGTTCACCGCCAGACACATCTGGACTCTGACAACAGGGAGAATCTTGAATCTGTCCAGCCATCCACATCTTGAGTCCCGGCCTCTTTCCATATGTTTTCCAAAATACTTAAAGTCACCCTGAATGCCCCTCTTAGCACTTAATGCTCAGCATAATCATTTAAGCTCATTTTAAATTTTTTCAATGTGACTAGAAGCATGCTTATTATTTCCTAAAATTATATCCTTTTTCCTGCACCCCACATTTCTTCCTAGAAAACTCCCATCCTCTTTTCTCCCTTCCATCAGGGCTCTAACCAAAGCCCCTGGTTGCTCCCTACCCACTGACTTCAATTCTTCATTCTTCCTCATTCTTGCTTTCACTGGTGCATGCTCTTATCACCTCAGTTCTTCTAGTCTTTCATCATTCTAACCCACTCATAAATACTATTTGTATTTATTTACACACTCAATCAAGAACTTTTCACTGTCATATCTGGCTCAACATTTTTCCTGCCTCTGTATCAATTTGGCTCCCTTCTTTTTCCTGAGTGTATCGTCTACTATTCACCCTTTCATCTATAGCCGTCTTTCCATCCATCTACTTCACAATTATTTATGGAGCTCCTAATGGGTGCCATGGACTGCTTTAAGCACTGGGAATAAAAAGGTGAATAGGTGGCAGTCCCTATTCCCCAAGAGTTCACAGGGGAAGATGGACAGGCATGCATCACATATGGTTAATTGCCTGGGTTTGGTAAAGGCAATGAGAGAAGAGCACAGAGGACCAGTCCAGACTAGGACAGAGAAAGGCGATCAGAGCAGTCAGCTCTTCCTCCCCAGCCGGGCTGGCCTTCTTTCTGCAAAACCATCATGCCTCAGTTCACAGCTTCCCATGCCACGTACCTGAAATGCCCTTTCTATCCAAAGCTTGCCTATTTTACAAGATCATATTCTCGCAGGTTTCAGTAGGCATCTCCGTACCATACTTACCTCTACCTTTGAGAACTTGTAGAATTATCATTGATAGCACTCAATTTAGGAATTTTTTTGATACCTGATGCTTTGCCTTCTCAGATAGGTGACAACCTCTAATTTAAAGAGAGATCATTGTGTCTTAGCACTTCTTTTGTATTCCTTATAGTGCTACCAAAAACACAGTAGGCACTGAATTTAAAAAAAATAGCATACGGATAATTCATTCCTAGATTTTCCTGAGCATCTTACTGTTTTTTGCCAACATGAGTAACACCTTATCTATATGTAGTAGGCGCTTAATAAAATAAATACATTGTAAGACATTGGAAAGAATAAGGACTTCGAAGTCAAGTTCAAATTCTAATTAAATTACCCTGGCTGTTTGGACTTAGGCAACTTTATCTTTTCTGAGCCTCAGATTCCTCACATGCAAAATGAGGGCTAATAACACAAACTTACTTTAGGGGACGATTAAGTGAATCCGTATATGTAAAATGCCTAGCACTGTGCTTCACACATATTAAAAAATGAAAACATGTTAGATCCTGTCCCTCCCTCTATTCTTCTTCCTCTCTTCTTCCCCACCCCTTCATGCCAGGCAAAATTTGGCAAGAAGCAATGGAGACATTTAAAGCTTTAACATCTGCGTGCTTCTGGTTGCAAAACAGTGCTTAAGCTTTTCTCAAACACCCAACATAAAGCCTAGGAAAGATCTAGATTGTGTTCATCACACCCAGCTTGTCACAGGGAAAATCTTGGTGTATGTATTACTCTTATTATGGGGGCATAAATGTGATAAAAGTTCTGTGATCTTTGAATTCTATGGCTCTCAAAAACATGTGGCACTCTACATTTTTTACTGCCCTTTGTCAGTCAGCTTGAATGTGAAACCTAGGGAAGTCCCTGTACATTCTTCAATCCACAGAAAGGGTTAAAGATTCCTACCACAAAAGGACTCAGTGTTCTGACTCTAAATGTCATGGGAACATGGCCTGGAAAAGCTGAGGGCCATTGCATTACACAATTACCTATTTACTGGAGACAGTATATTTAATAACTAATCATCTAATCTAATAATACTGAAGAATATCAGACTCAAAGGTCAAGTGTTTAAGATTAGGGAGAAAGCAGCCTTAAGAGTACATTTTAAAGCGCCTCACAGATCAACAAGTCAGCCTGAGAGCCCGCCATGCAACCATCACTTCCAGGCCATTAGGGGACTCAGAAATGTCACAATCTTTCAAACTTAGAATATTGATTATATTCACTCTACTCAGAGGGCTTTACTTTATGACATCTCTTAGTTAGCAATGTAAGAAAATGATTTCATCCTGTGTAATGCCAGATTGGCTCTATGATGAAAAATGTTACGCTAGGAGCGCTTTGGTGCGCACTTGAGAGCTCTTGCCCAAAATGTCATTTACCCTCTGGACTTTCTTGTGTTGATAAGTTCTATTTGCTTCCAACTGTGGTTCACTCTTCTGGACCTTTTTCTCAGAGTCCTAAGTGATCATCATTCCTAGAGAAATTCGTGGTACAAATTCTTTATTTTCAAGTTCTGAAAACCTCATACTAAAAAGTTATCCCTTTTTTTTTTGAGACAGAGTCTCGCTCTGTTGCCTAGGATGGAGTGCAGTGGTGCGACGTCAGCTCACTACAACCTCCACCACCCGAGTTCAAGCGATTCTTCTGCCTCAGTTTCCTGAGTAGCTGGGATTACAGGTGTGTGCCACCACGCCTGGCTAATTTTTGCATTTTTAGTAGAGACAGGGTTTCACCATATTGGTCAGTCTGGTCTCGAACTCCTGACCTCATGATGCACCCACTTTGGCCTCCCAAAGTACTGGGATTACAGGTGTGAGCCACTGTGCCCAGCCAAAAAGTTACTCTTTATTTCTCACTTCTAAAAGTCTGAATGGGTACTCTTCCTCATTTTTCATAGAGGTAAACTCTTGTCACAATTCAAATTCCCTAGATGAATCCCTTAAAGAACCACCATGCAGTGTTGACTCTCCAATGTGCACACTTGATCAGCAGGACATGTATATTTATTCCAAATATTTGAGTATTTTTCCTTGATTTTTTCATAAGTTGCTCTCACTTCAGTCTCCTGATGGCTTTAAATCTTGGTACTTTGCTCACAATTTCTCAGAGCAGAACATTTTTAGAGAAAGATCTAGACTTCTCTGCTTTTTCTTTTTCTAGGAAAAACAAAAACATAAAAACCCTGCAACTCTCAGAATAGACTAGGTTATGTGGAGGTAACAAATTAACCCCAAAATCCCAGTGGATCATTGGAACGAAGGTTTATATTTTGTTTCACTATGTGATCATCACAAGTTAGTGAGATATTCTACTCCTAGGGCTACTCAGGCACCAGGCACAACTCCAGGTAGTTCCTCAGGGACCCGGGTTGAAGGTGATTACACCATCTGGTCCTGTCCCTACTGTAGAAGACAAAGAGGACCTCATAGCATTCTTCTATGCCTAGGCCCAGAATGAACTTCATCCCACTTCAGTTTATAGACCATTAGCTAGTGCAAGTCACAAGTCTCCTAAGTACCAGGAAATGTGGTCTTCTCTGTGTGCAGAAAGAAGAGAAGAATAAAACAAGTATGCAAACACGTGCACACCACCATTGCCTGCATTAAGATTTTATGCTTCAAGAAGAGTGAAGCCAAAAGAAAAGGCTGAACATAAAGGAAATCTCTAAGCCTGGACACCCAGTGGATCCAGAATGACGAAAACAAAATTAAAGTACTGAATACTTTTGTCAAGATTAATGCAAACTTCTATTCTGTCTTTAATTCCTTAATTTTTAAAATATTTTAAAATTTCTGCCAAGCTTTTACATTTTTGATTATAAAGGAATTTCCAAGGCCAGGCATGGTGGCTCATGCCTATAATTCCAATACTTTGGGAGGCCAAGGTGAGAGGATCACTTGAGCCCAGGAGTTCAAGACCAGCTTGAGCAACATAATGAGATTCCATCTCTACAGAAGATAACAAAATTTAAAAATTAGGAGGGCATGGTGGTATGTGCCTGTAGTCCCAGCTACTCAGGAGGCTGAGGTGGGAAGATCACTTGAGCCCAAGAGGTTGAGGCTGCAGTGAGCTATGATGGTACCACTGCACTCCAGCCTGAGCAGTAGGGCAAGACCCTGTCTCAAAAAAAAAAAAGAAGAAAGAAAGAAAAAAAGAAAGAAAAGGAAAAGAAAAAAAAGAAAAGATTTTCCAAGAAGAAAGGTTGATACTAATTTTTAAATGTGATGTCAATTACTACTTGTTTCACATTTAATTTTCTAACAAATCCTCAGTTCCTGAGTAGGAGTTTGAGCTCTATCATTTATTTATTTCTATCAGTTCCCTTGGTTTGGTTCTCTTTGTTCAGAAGATAAATTCACACTCAAAGTAGCCCAGTGTCCGACATATATATAAACGCTAAGCATCCAAATAAATGAGTGTGAAATTAGAAGCATCTCTATCAAGAATATTTATACAAATGGCTAGACTTATACTCCATGCTACAACAATAAAATCCAAAATCAATGTGTCTTACCTATTGCATATGATAGTTAATGCCAAAGGGCGGTATTGATTTCATTAAAAGAACAATTAGAAAACAAGAACAGAGATTTTTTTGTTTTCCTCCAATTTTTAATCTGTCCCCATTTTTCCATTTTCCCCATTTTCACAGATTCTTACGATGAAGTTTTCATTTCTCAAGGAGCCAATGTCACCCCAGACTCACACCAGGGGACACCACTGTGTTATCTTCATTGCTTGTCTGAAGGAAGGGAAGCCACCAATCCTCCTTCGAACAAGAAACCTTGTGGAAAATAATTGTGAATATAGAGCACACCTGAGCAGAAGAAAAAATGCTGGCCAGAACTGTGCAATGAGTTTCTTCCATGTTGGAAGAGTTTGACTTACAACCCAGCCATTCTCTGCTGCTTATATAAGAGCAAAGGTCATGTCAGAAAAGAAGCCAAAATGAAACAGAATATTCTCCATTGCAAGAATGACTGAAGGATCGCCAATTAAACTTTTCATTAGGCATGAACATAAGTAATAACCTAACACATCCTGAGTACTACTTTGTGCTATGAAGCCTGCTAAACACACTGCATGCATTACGGTTCTCCAAAGTGGAGGTCATGCTCTCAGTATTTGTGCAGGATTAGATGAAAATATTATATTATTTATTTTTGCATATTTTGTAATCTTATTTAATTTTCATTTTTTGTATTTTATTATTTACATCATACTGTGTACAGTATAACAGTACCTATATAAAATAAATATATACTCACACACACATATATGTTGACAGCGTACGAATAGCAGTTTCAGCTCAGTTTTCAACTGATGAGACAGGATTATTATTATTATTGTTAGTTATCATTATTCCTGTTTACAGAAAAGGAAACTGAGGCTTAAAGAGGCCAAAATGACTTGTCCAAAGTGTCAAAGTTGGTAAATGGTAGAGCCGGAATTCAAAGAGTCTGATTCCAAAGTCTATATAGTCTGGCGTGATCATTAAAGGAATTCCTTGTGTTCAAAGACTGGTGCTTGAAAACCAAGCTCATTTGTGCCTGCAGAAATGCCAACCTCTGGGGTAGAAAAAACTTCATACTTTGATCATCTTCCACACTGAATTAAGAGGAAAAGCAGAAGAAAAGAAACTGAGGGTACCAATGCCAGACAGTCGCTAGGTAGTAAATGCAAAAGAATTTAAAGAAAGTGAAAATCAAAGAAAAATATCACAACGTTTGGTTGACACCCTATTCCTCACCCAGCCCCTTAATGCCTTTCTACAGAAATCAGATTCCTGGCGCAGGAGGTTCATTGTTTGAACATGCAGTAATGGACACATCCAGATTCCTAACACCGGGAGTTCAGAGGCAATCAACATGGATTGAGACACTTAGAGCTTCATCTTCTGCTGATTGAGCACTGAGGGGTATGTATCCCCATGTGGTCCCTAAGAGCTACACCCACAGGAGAAACATTTTATGTTGTTCAAAATACTTGGCGCTATGGTTGTTATCTTCAATTTTCTTAACTAGTAATGAGTGATCCTAGTAAGCGTTAAACCAATATGCACTAGGCTCTCTGTAGGATATTCATTATAGAAGGCTTTGAAGCTAAGGAAGAAGTTTGGAGTTTAGGAAAAATTTTTTAAAACAACTCTATATTGTAGACATTTTTAAAAATAAGTGCAATGGAATTCTTTAGAGGTAACCAAGTTTCTCAGGATATCTTTGTGGCAGTGATAAAGATTTAAGTTTTTAAAATCACTATCAAACCCTTTTGTGCAACATTTGCATAAGTTCTTAAACAATGGGACTGTTTTCATGTAGATTTCTTTTCAGGGAAATTCCTGCTTTCTGAAAGCAGTGTAACTACAGTTGAGTTATGTAAAGCCACATTTTATTGCCTCCTGTGGAAGATGCTTTGTACTAATGATCCGAAATCTGGTGTCTCAAGTTTGGTATTAGATAATCTGTAGTTCAAAATGTGAAAAGAGAAAGTGGGGCCTTTATTTTTTAGTTAATTACTTCTGGCTAAAATGTAGGGAGCGCTCCCTGAACCGTCTGGGACTCCTGGAATCCAGAAACCCCTCTACAAAACCTAAAGGATTGAAGCAGTTGACCTCATCACAGGAGTGACCACGGGGGGGGGGGGGGGGAAGTGATTCACAAATCCAAGTGTGATTTCAGTGAGCAATTCTTCTGTGTTTCATAAATCTGCCTTTTTTCTCTAACTGCTCTTGCCACCTGGCTAGCTAGGAAAAGGTAGACCAAAAATCAGCATAAATATGGAATACACAGAACTTGCCTCCCAGGGGAACAAAGTTTTCACCCCTCTGGGCCTTCACTGTGAAAAAGAAACAACTCTACTTGTTTTGTCTTATTTTCCCAGAGACTTCTATTCAAAAATTATAGTAAATCAATTAATCAATCTTTCTCTCCCTCCTATCCATGCCCCCTCATTTCTCAAGTTCTCTAATTCTCTGATTCCTGAGTTCTCTAATTCCTGAGTACTCCTAGGGCCGTTCAGCTTACTACAAGAGAATACTTTTGTGGCTGTTCTCAAACTCCATATTCCATTTGCAGAGAATACTGTTCCTTAATTCTGTTTGAGTTTCAAAGAGAAAAAGCTCATACCAGTTTGGATTACCCACAATCCTCAATGCACATTGAACAAAAATGTCAGTCCTAATGGCAAAGTTCAGGATATAACTGTGTTAGCTAATATAATCATTTACCATGAAATACCAGTTGTCTTAATCTTATATACAGTTCTTAAATTGGCCACATATTTTTGTGTAATTGAATACTGACCCTACATGAAGAATGCAAGAATTTTGTTTTTAAGTAAATGTTAGAAATAAAATGTTTCAACTGGAAATATATATATATATATATATATATACACATATGTTATTTGACGCACTATGAGTTTTTCTCCAATGCTTGAAAAGCGACCACTCCAGCAGGGCTGGCTCATGTTGGTGGCGTTCTGCCCTGCCACTACCTCCAGCAGATCCACAGACCTTTATTTTTATTATTTTATGACCACATGCAGGATTCTGGCTCCAAGGACTCCATTTGGACTTAGGAAAAGTAGAAGAGCACTCTGAAAACTGGACAGCGAGAAGTGATGGGCTGGCATTGCACCACAACAACACACTTTGCTTGTGGGCCTTACTCTCCAGATACCTGATGTGTTACTGGAGAAGCAAATACAACAAGGCAAAGATGTCTTCATTTTCTGTCAAAGCGAGGCCTCAACTACAGTGTGATTGAGGCCCTGAATCTCCGCAGCCAGCCGGTCAGACCCCATCAACAGCTGCAGCAAGCAGGGCTGAGGAGGGGAATGGGAGGTGATGGGAGCCAACAAGGGCCGGGCCTGCAGCTCTGTGTGTGACTGGAGCAAAGAGAGAGGCCAGGGCCGGAGGAAACCCCAGCAGCAAGGGAAAAACAGATTGACTCTCAGTGACTCATTTAGCTCCTGGATTGGACAGATCTCTCCCCTGCTGGCAATTTGGCTCTGCATCAATAGTTCGGATACGAGGCTGAATAGCTTAAAATAATTAGGGGGAAAAAATCTGCAAAACTGCTAGCCATCCAATTCTTTACTCTGTGCTGAAAGACACAGGACAAATGACATCTAGGTTATTAAATATGAAGTCACTGGATTTGCTGCCCATTTGGTCCAAAAGCAGAAAACTGGATAAAACTCAAATTTATAATTCCGTGTAGATGGCCTGTTTGTCCTTGAGGCAATCCATGAATTTTGGCTGGGCAGGCCCTGCGACATGTGGAAGTAATGTGGCGGGGAAGGGGATGAACACGTTTGATTTCCCCCCGACTCAGCTTCCACCCCCTGGGAAAAAAAAATGAAAATGTCAATAAAGAGTGTGAATATGAAGAGAAATGGAATCTGAGCCCAGAGTTTAGTAGCTGGCAGTTTAAACTTTATATACTTTAGGCCGACAGGCGGCTGGATTTCCTGTACGTTATATCCAATGTACAAAAACAGAAGCAACAGGCTCATTTGGTATCAGTAAAGGTCAGTTAAAATTATAGAGACATCCTTTGGAGCAAATCCCCAGTCTTGTATTTGCATATTTATGAACTAGAGATTATGACAGGCCATTCCATTTATTAGAGCAATGCTGCTATAGTTAATAGTCTGTCAGCATTTCCATTATAAACCCCGTTTTTCAGTGTTTTAATATCTCAGCTGTTAGAAATCACATCAGGCTGAAAAGTGGTCTTCAGCCTCTCGGGCCTTGGCAGGGCAAGCTGGTGCTGGTGGTGGTGATGGGGCTTGGGAAACCAACAAAGACATTTAAATCAAGCCAATGGTTTTTACATTGGATATTAACAGTAAATATAAAATCAAAAACTTTGAGGGGGTTGGTGAGTTCTTCTCCTCCCTTACCCCCCAAATTCTCTTTCCCCTGTCTTATCCTTGTCAGTATCAGGGCTTTCACTCTCTATTTAAAGGGAAGACTCTGGGATTTTAGGGCAAAGATCTAAAGTTTTGACCTGGCAAAATAGTTTTTCTCACTTTATTGGAATGGTGGGGTAGGAGAGACCATCAGAGTAAAGCAAAGATGTTGAAGGCATTCATTCATTCATTCATTCATAAGGAATTGGCTCATGCAATCATGGAGGCTGGCGAGTCCAAAATCTGCAGGGTAGGCAGGCAGGCTGGAGACTCAGGGAAGAGCTGATGTTGCGGTTTGAGTCCAAAGGCAGTCCGCTGGCAGAGTTCCCTCTTCGTTAGCGGAGGTCAGCCTCTTCCTTACGACCTTCAACTGATTGGATGAGGTCCATTCGCATTATGGCATATAATATTAACCATCACAGAGGGTAAGCTGCTTTACTCAGTCTATGATTTAAATGTTAATCACTTCTAAAAAATACCTTTGCAGCAATATCCAGACATCTTTGACCAAATATCTGGGTACCAGGTCCTAGCCAAGTTGCACATAAAATTAACCACTGCAGGCACCATATTTTAAAGATCTCCTGTATATGAAATCCTGGGCTTGGCTTTGGTGATACAAAATTAACGACGTACTCCTTGTCCTCAAGAAACTTATGATCTACTATCACACTGGTACCAAGTTTCACAATAAAATTACAGAATCAATAGCTGATTCCATGCTTTGCTTTTTCTTTTCAGTGACTTGGGATATCCCCTGCACAGAGGCACACTGGTGGGTATGCTTAGCTGTATTCTCAAGAGAAGGCACTGGTATCTAGGGACTCCTATCACACAGGAAGACAGCCTGCTCTTTCCATACCAAATTCTTGTAATTTTCACCTGACACTAACCTGCCACGTAACTCAGTGATATTCAAAGCTCCCTTGAGATTTGAGGAGAGACTGGAAAAAGAGGAAAGAGGAAACAGCTTGCTTTCTCAAATCATTCATTAAAAAAAAAAATGAATATTGACTCCTGTTATATGGCTTCTAGATATGTTTTAGGAGGAGCCACACAAATGCATCCTCAGCTGGACAATCTCCGTAGAGCAGGTTGAAAAATTCCTATCCTACTTGGCAGAGTTTCCAGCTCCTCTACAGAAGTGCACACCCACCCAAAAACCTTCATCAGAAGAGAGCCTCCATGAAGAGTCTGACACTACGGAATCCCAATGTGTATAACCAGTGGCCCTTGCTATCTCTGACTTGAAGAGCTGCACTGAGTGATAGAAGCCACTCTCCTTGCCCTGTCCTCTAGCTTTCTATTATACTTGGAGAGGTAAGCTTTATTTTATTTCCTCAAGATGTGCCACACCCCTGGACACACAGAATAAGAATTTAAAGTCCTCCTAGAGAGGCAGAGAATATCATCACTGTATCACTCCATTTTACTTTATTAAAAACCTTAAAAGTAAATATAAAACCACAAATTACAGGTGCTGCTACTGCTGCCTGCTGTCTGGGAAAAAAGGATGTCTAATAAGGTCAAAATGTGCCAATTCAATCCCCTGAGAATGGTCACCTAATCTTCTATCAAGAGATGTGACATACCATCTAAGGAACGCCTGCCTGGCCGCACGTAGTGGGATTACACACCTGTAATCCTAGCACTTTGGAAGGCCAAGGTGGGTGGATTCTTTGAACTCAGGAGTTTGAGACCAGACTGGGCAACATGGTAAAACCCCATCCCTACCAAAAATATGAAAAAATAGCTGGGCATGGTGGTGCGTGCCTATGGTTCCAGCTACTTAGGAGGTGGAGGTGGGAGGATCGCTTGAGTCCCGGGGCGGAGGTTGCAGTGACCTGAGATTGCACCACTGCACTACAGCCTGGGGGACAGAGTGAGACCCTGTCTCAAAAATAAATAAAGAAAGATGTCTGCCCTCGATTCCTAGGAGCTTGGCTCTGCTTTACCTCTGCCCGTTCGATTCCCTGTGAAATGAACAGGACTTATGTAATTGCTTTCAGCAGCATCTTTGAATTACAATTACGTAACAAGACACACACCAGGATGTGTGTAATTGTGTAATAACAGCATGCCTCACTGTGCTAGGCTGGTGGCCAGTAACCGCCTAGTCATGCTCTTATATTATAAGAACATATGCCCTCAAGGCATGTTGAAATTATTCTGGGGATCTCTAAAGGAAAGCTGACTGATCAAAAAGAGAACCCCAACTTAAAAAGCAATAAAATAAATAATTTTTAAAAGTCTGATAGTAATCCCAAAAAGAAACAAACAAAAAACACCTACCCTAAAAAAAAAAAACCTATAGTGTAAAATCAAAATGTTGTGTAATGATTCACTCATGTTACCACAGGATTTAAGATGACAGTGTGTTAATAAGGAAAAAACAAGAAGCTGACCTGAAGTCAGGTGTCATGATACCCTCTTCGTAGTTAGTCAGAGTGAAGACTAAAGTGTGGTTATGTCTCAACCCAGAAAGTTCTGTCTTCTCTGGAGCCTATTCCTTCCCAAGAAAATGACACCCCAAAGGCTCTATAAACTTTCCACACTTTGAACTTCTCTGTTGTTCTCATAGTCATCAGATCAAAAAATAATCTCAGAAATGTGAGAAGATCAGACTTTTGCCATTGAACCTCCCCAATGATATTTTTCTTAAAGTGAAAGTATGTGCTGGGATAAAGTTCCCACACTTTATTCTTACAGCACAACATACATATATGTTGTTATATAGTGTGTATGCACACATTTCAATACCTAATTTTTCTGTATATGCAAACTACATTTCCATCTCTTCCACTCTTCTAACTCATTTGGCAGGAATAAAACCTCAAGCATCAAAAATAAGGCAGTATGAGATGAGGGGAGAGGTGGGAGAGACACTTTTGCAATTTATAAAATGTTAATTTGTCACTCCTTAGATAAGGTTGTACCGATACAAGTTATCATATCAAAGTAAATATAAATGTACATGTATAATATACTTATAATGCACAATTGATATTTTGTTTTCTCCTTATGCTATTAGAGCCTTAAAATATAGATTTGCTCATCACTATAATGGGCTGAATTATGTCTCCCCTTCCATCAAATTCATATGTTGAAGTCCTAATCCCCATTACCTCAGAATATAATGGTATGAGGAGACAAAGTCTTTAAAGAAGTAATATATTAAGATGACATTGTTAGGGTGGGCCCTAATCCAATATGGTGATATGGTTTGGCTGTGTCCCCACCCAAATCTCATCTTGAATTGTAGCTCCCATAATTCCCACATGTTGTGGGAGGGACCTGGTGAGAGATAATTGAATCATGGGGGTGGTTTACCTCATACACTTTTTTTTTCTTTTGAGACTGAGTCTCACTCTGTCACCCAGGCTGGAGTGCGGTGGTGCCATCTCAGCTCACTGCAACCTCCACCTCCTGGGTTCAAGCAATTCTCCTGCTTCAGCCTCCTGAGTAGCTGGGATTGCAGGCACGTGCCACCATGCCCAGCTAATTTTTGTACTTTAGTAGAAATGGGATTCCACTATGTTGGCCAGGCTGGTCTTGAACTCCTGACCTCAAGTGATCCACACACCTTGGCCTCCCAAAGTGTTGGGATTACAGGCATGAACCACCATGCCCGGCCTCATACTGTTCTTGTGGCAGTGAATAAGTCTCACAACATCCAGCAGTTTTATAAGGGGAAACCCCTTTTGCTCGGTTCTCATTTTCTTTTCTTGCCTCCTGCCATCCATGTAAGGCATGACTTTGCTCCTCCTTGCCCTCCACTATGATGTGAGGCCTCTCCAGCCATGTGGAACTGTGAGTCCATTAAATCTCCTTCCTTTATAAATTACCAAATCTCGGGTATGTCCTTATTAGCAGCGTGAGAACAGACTAATACAACTGGTGTCCTTATAAGAAGAGGAAATTTGGACACAGACATGTACAGAGGGAAGACTGTGAAGATCCAGATGGCACATGGCCATCCACAAGCCAAGGGGAAAGGCCCCAGAGGAAACCAAACCTGCAGATACCTTGATATTGGACTTCTAGCCTCCAAAATCGTGAGGAAATAAATGTTATTTAAGCCACCTAGTCTGTGGTATTTTATTATGGCAGTACTAGCAGACAGCTACACATTTGTTACATCAACAAACTTTTTTTAAACAGCGCTGAGTATAAGCATGAGAATAGAATGGAGAGCAAAACAAGGTCCATGCTGTTTTAGGGCTTATAGTCCACCAAAAAAATTTTGACAAGACATGCATAGGAAAGACAGCAAATATAGTTTGGGTTTTAATCTATTACGTATGTGGCATTTCCAAAATGCCATATGTAAGCTGGTTTTAAATATTTTCAGTGATCTTAAAGGATATCAACTGAGTATTTCAGTCACCTTAACAACCAAAAGTATTCAATGATTCAACAAATGACCTGCAAATAATGACTCAATCTAAATCCAATCTAAATCCCCATTGAGTTAAATTTGAGCAAATACCTACAGAATTATTGGTACCTCTCCGCAGGGTGCTGGACTGGCTCTCATCCACTTCAATTATGCACATCTCTTCCCAACTTCATGTTCAGTAATACCAGATGGGTTTCTTGAAATCAGCACCCCTCACACTGCCCCTGAAGGCTCTACTTCAAGTCCTCCCACTCTAGAGACTGTTATTAAACCTTTGCCAGCACACCACTAGTCAGGGTGCGACCCCATCAACAAGACAGATCAAAGACATTTAGAAAGCAAAACCTTGAAGAAAATGTCCAAGGGGAAGAGAGTGACATACAAATATAGAAATAAATAATAAAGTTTAAGATTCTGATGTTTTAAGCTAGAGCAGCAGTTCTCAAACTTTATGGCCTACACCCAAATCAACCAGAGACGAAGGGTGGGGCCAGGGAATTGCATTTCTAACAAGTTCCCTGGTGATCCCACTGCCCTAGACTGTGAGGATAGCTTTTTTCTCCCACCACCAGTTCATCTCCTGTGCTTACTACCTGGTTGAGGAGGGGTGGAAGTGCTTGGCAGGTGTGGCTAATTCCACTGGATTGGCAGCTTTTGATAAAGGAAATCGATGGCTATGTATAAACAATGTTTAAGCTGAAGCCCAGTGAGATGGTCCCTGGGGACCCACAAGCTGCTCACAGCCAGGGAGGCAGCTCTGCCCAATGTCACCCCCACTATGGAAAAAAATACATGCCAAACACTTTCATCTAGCCCTGAAGGTATTTTTATTAGGCCAACGTAGAAGGTGGTTTGGCTAAAAGAGCTTAAGTTGGCATATGCAGAAAGATACCATCTTAGAGCCACAGCGAATTATTTGTTTGGAAGGCAGGACCCCATTAAGACACTGGGTATTGCCTTATTCATATCTGGATCACCACAATGCAAACCATGCCCCTGGAGACAGAAAACTACAAGCCACAAAGACAGGGAGAAAGCTAATGTGACATGATTGGAAAGGTGAGTATGCAGTAATTAGATCTCATAAAATAAGGATGATAAAAGAATTCCATTGTGTTCGCATTTCTTACCCTCTGTAATGTTGAAGATCTGAAATTTGGTTGTAAATACATTGGTAATTTTTTTTTTCCAAATTACATTCCCAAGAAACATTAAAACTGAATACAGGTTGAAGTTTGGCTGTTTTGTAAATATGCAGTTACTGAAAGCACTGGTGATAACACTGTCAGAAGTGTAAAACTATAGATGATTAATAAGAAATTGTTCAAAGAAATGATTCTTGCCAAACAAAACATCAATGAGATCGAAAACAATTTTCATTGACAAAACGTGTGCCTGTTGGGCATGCCAAAGGAATGTGATGGGAATAAACTTGACTGAACCTTTAAAAGAGTTTTTACTTGTTGGGTCAGATCTTTCTGCTAAATCCCTCGGTGTCAAAGTGCTGTTCTGCCTTTCCTACCTGCTCTGAGCATACTCCCTCACAAACTACGTTATGTGAATCTGAGGAACTGCCTTAGAAATGAGTTCCCAAATTGCTCGAGAAATAGTTCAGGCTGTAATTCTGAAAAGCCTTCTGCTCACCCAGGTCCTGTGGGAGAAGTTTAGCCAATAAAGGAAAGAAAGAAAGAAATTAAACTCAAAAGCAAACTTTGGAACCACTACAAACATGGAAGCCATGTGTATACCATGTTGTCAGCATTTCCTGAAGAAGCTGTGTGCGGGCTTCAGGCTCTCGGATGATAATCTGGAAATGATGAAGAATTCTTTTATGTATTTTATTGTAGTACAGGTCTAATAAAAGTTAAGTATCATAAATGTTAATAGTACATTAATTTGTAACTTAAAACAATAATGCGATACTATTTTTCCAACCATAAATTGTCAAACAATTTTAAAAAGTGAGAACATAAGGTTTGGTAATGAAATGGGAAAATGGGTGAACACTCAAATAATTTGTGGAAATAGAAATTGATAGAACCTTTTTCAGGGACAATTTGGCAGGATCTCTCAAGCTCCCAAATATACCTATCCTATGAGGCAGCAGAATGTGTATGAATTAAGAACAGACTCTGCATTCAGAGATCCTGGGTTCCAATGCTGCCTCTACAAATTAGGACCATGAGACCTCAAACAAGTTGCTTAACCTCTCTGAGCTTAAGCTTATCATCTGCAAAACTGAGATAATAATAGTACCTATAACTCATGGGGCTGTCATGGGAATTTTAAAAGTTGATATTTGTAAAGTGTTTACACTGGTGCCTGGCACATAGGAAGTGCCGTGTAACCTAGAATCTTAATTCAAGGAAAACATTCTATAAAATTTCTAGCCAAATGTCTAAGTTCAATGCAGCATGGCTTCTCACAACATATAAATGGAAACTAACTCTAGATGTCCAACGCTGAGAAAATATGTAAATAAATGATAGTACATCAGTGTGATTGAATAGTTTATAGCCCTTTAAAGAGTGAGGTGGAGCTGTGTGTACCCTAAGAACAACAGATCGCTGAGTACAAAAACAAATAGTAAAACAGCATGTTCAGTATAATCCCATTATTATAAACGTGAATTCTGTGTGTGTATGTGTGTGTGTGATTGTACCTAGGAAGATACCTGCCATGCTGAACAGTGATCACCTCTGAAGAGTGAGATTAGAGCAGCAAAGAGACTTTCAATTCTTACTTGGTATACTTTTGTATTGTTTGAACCTTTGAAAATGAACTTAAATTACTTTTATAATTAAAAAAGCTTTTAAATCACTAGTCTGAGCATAGTTTAGATTTAAATAATTATTCTCTCTCTTTTTTTTTAAGATTCAGATTCATAGCCAGGGGATGAATGCCACTGTTATCATCGACATCGATGACCAGCCAGGAAATAAGATTGTATGAATAGTCCATTTAATTAAATGTTTTGGCCACTTAGATCTATATGAGCATAAAATGTGGAAACACTTAGGAAATAAGCTTTCGTTGTACAGTAAATAGGGGGTAATGAGATTCGGTCAATCTGTCAGAGATTTAAGCCTACCCGATCCTAAAGAAAAACAGGCCTAAAATATTTCAAATGTGAGGTTATATTAAAAATCACAGTTTCAGACTGTGAAGCTAAACAAATCACTTATTTCAGTTTATTGTCTCAGTGAAAGCACAGTGTAATACTTGAAGGAGGACCAAAAGGAGGGGTAGCATTCCCAGCAGCCAGCACTTTCATCCAACACCAGGGCTTTCATTTGCCAAATTATCTTCAAAGATACTGCCTGACCGAAGCACTTCTGCAATAAAAGTATCTCTGTGTTAGTCAATGGAATTGAGGAATGCTAAAATTGAAAAAGCCCTTGGAGATCAGTCAGTGTCCACATTTCACAGAAGAGGATGCTGAGTTTTGGAAAGATCATGGGACTTCATAACAAAACCAAGCTACTGCTTAGGTCAACTGACCACCAGTATAGTATGCCTTCTAATATACTACTGTCCTCACATTTTTGTATTTTAATGTAATGGTTTTAAAAATGTACATGGGAAAAATAAATATAAAATATAAAACACAAAAGCTCCCAGGGAAAAGTTTACTTCCTATTCTTTTACTCCAAGTCCTGGTTCTTCTCCTCAGACAAGACCACTGTGTTTTTTGTTTTAGTTTAGTTTTGGTTTTTGAGACAAGGTCTCACTCTTGCCCAGGCTGGAGTGCAATGGCATGATTGTGACTCACTGCAGCCTCAACCTCCTGGACTCAAGCCATCCTCTCACCTCAGCCTTCTGAGTAGCTGAGACTACAGATGTGTACCACCGTGCCCAGCTAGTTTTTTCTATATTTTTGTAGAGACAGGATTTCACCATGTTTCCCAGGCTGGTCTTGAACTCCTAGGCTCAAGCAATCTACCCACCTCGGACTCCCAAAGTGCTAGGATTACAGTTGTGAGCCACTGTGCCCAGCCTATAATTACTGTCAGCAGTTCCTCTGGTACTCTTTCAGAGATACTCTATGAACTTCTAAGCAAGTGTATATATGTGTGCATGCAGGTGTGCAGCATATTATGTATACAATTGACCCCTGAGCAACATGGGTTTGAACTGCATGGGTCCACCTGTACATGAATTCTTTCCTACCTCTGCCACCCCCAAGACCACAAGACCAACTTCTCTTCTTCCTCCTCCTCAGCCTGTTCAATATAAACATGATGAGAATGACAACCTTTGTGATGATCCACTTCCACTTAATGAATGGTATATATATTTTTTCTTCCTTATGGCTTCTTAATAATGTTTTAACTTACTTTAAGAATACAGTATATAATACATATAACATACAAAATACATGTTAGTTGACTGTGTATGTTATCAGTAAGGCTTCCAATCCATAGCAGGCTATTAATTGTTCTGGAGAAGTCAAAAGTCATATGCAAATTTTCATCTGTGTTGAGGGGGTAGGTGCCCCTAATGACCAATTGTTCAAGGGTCAACTATCCTATCAAGCTTCTTGTTTATGTATTTGTTTTCACTTCAATATCTCATGTAAATTATTTCATATCAATGCATGTTAATCTCTCATTCTTTTTAATGGCTACACATTATTTCATTACATTATAATATACCATAATTTATTTCATCAGTCTCATCTCTGTATATATTTAGATTATTTTGTCTTTTGTATTACAAACATGCTGTTATCAATAAAAAGTACTCATATACTCATCTTTAACCACCTGTCCAAGTATGTGCCGAGTATATGTCAGATAAATTCTTAGATGTGGAATTTAGCCAAAGGGTATATTTAATTTTGATAAGCATTGCCAAATTTTTCTCCAGAAAGGTGCATTAAGTTACACTTCTACTAAGAAAGTATGGTCATTATTTAAGTTTTATTTGTGATTTTTTTCCTCCACTTACTAAATGATACGTTCCTGAAAGAAAGAAACCATAGCTTCTATGGCTTGATTCCAATGCCCAAGGCCATTCATACTGTCGTTCTTTAACAAATATTGAATGACCAGACTGTGCCAAAGACTGAAATATAAAAATAGATTTCTATTATTTCCTATAGTGGTAGATTAGTTATCTCAGAGTAATCCCTCTGCTGAGAAAAAGTAAAATAAAATTGGAGAAATCTATTTTTTAATATATTTTTTAAATCCACATCTTCCAAAAGCACCAAAGAGTTAATCAAATAAGAAATTTCCCAGTCAAAATATTTAAAAAAATGAAACTCCTATATTCAAATCTGTTTGACTCTAATGACATTTGCCTGTCTCGAAGAAATAACTGTGAAATTGCATTTGCTTAGGGCAGGTGAGGGTCTTTCAGGGCAGAGGAAACAAGACTTCAAGCGCAGGGTCCACCGAAGTTTAAGATTCAGATAAACTGCCTGCCACTGTAAGGTAGAACATAGTAAGGTTATCACTTAAGGGTAAGGGTAAACCAGAATTAAACCAGCCCTTCAAAAGACCTGCAGCCTAGTTTCTCATTATTTGGCTCTCTTAGGGAAACTGAAGTTTTTAGCTTGGATTAAGATGGTCCTGCATTAATAGCATCTCTAGAATCCTGGCAGAAACAAATTAAAGCACTCTCTTTTAAGAGGCACTATCATTTCATGTCTCAAAGTATTCCTAAAACACATTGCATAGCACACAAAGAAAACAAAACGTATGGGAAACAAGATGCCATGAGCAAGAAACAGTCAAAACAAGAAGACAGTAGAAGCAGATCAACAAATACTTCATATATTGGAATTATTAGATACCAACTATAAAACAACTATGCCTACCAAACCTAAAAAAAAAAAAGAAAGAAAAGAAAGAAAACCTTCAAAATTTCAGAAAGAAACTGAGGGGGAAAAGTGACATAATTTTGAAAATGGGAAATATAATAACAAATTACGAATTAATTGAATGAGTTTAATGGCATATTAGACATAGCTGAAGAGAGAATTATTGAACAGAAAAAATAAGTCAGAATAAACTTTCCGTATTATAGCGCAAAGAGACGAAACTATCTCAAAAAAAATATAGCAGAGAGGATAAGAAAGAGAGGGAGGACATCCTGAAAAAGTCTAACATGTATTTAATTGCAGTTTTAAAAGAGAGAGAAATGGAGCAAAGGCAATACTTAAATTTTTATGGCTGAAATGGCTGAGCATTTTGGAGGACTGATTCACAAAACGTAAGAATCCTACGCAGAATAGAGAAAAAAGAAATCTACACCAAGATTCATCCTGTGATACTGCAGAAAGCAACAACCAAAACAAGTGAAAAAATCTTTAAAGCGGCTAGAAAAAAAGACAAATTTAAATTACTAAAGCACAAAAACGAAAACCAAAGGAAAAATGAGAATATAATCTCAATGTTCTTATAGAAAATGAAGACTATCATAGGACTTTATAGCCAGCAAAATATCCTTCAAGCATGAAAGTAAAATACAGACATTTTCAGAAAAAAAGAATTGAGAGAATTTACAACCGACTGACTTAGGCCAAAGGATCAGAGACACAGAGAGGATTAAGAACTTTAAAAATGGTAAATATGTGGGTAAACATAAATATTGACCTTAAAAGCTGTAATATGTATGTCTTCCAGAGTTTTCAAATATACAGAATTAAAATTTATAGCAACTACATGTTGCCAGCTCTAAACTGGGGAGAAAGGGATGTTTTGTTAAATTATTGTAAGGTCCTGAACTCCTGACTTCAGGTGATCCACCTGCCTCATCTCGTCCCTACTGAAAATACAAAAATTAGTTGGGCGTGGTGGTGCGTGCCTGTAATCCCAGCTACCCAGGAGGCTGAGACAGGAGAATCACTTGAATCCGGTAGGTGGAGGTTGCAGTGAGCCGAGGTTGTACCATTGCACTCCAGCCTGGGAGACAAGAGCGAAATTCCATCTCAAAAAAAAAATTTATTCTAATGTCCTTATATTTATTCCAGAAGAACAGTGAAAGTATTGATTAACATTAGACTTTAGGCCAGCCATGGTAGCTCATACCTGTAAACTCAGCACTTTGGGAGGCCAGGGTGGCAGGATCACTTGACGCTCAAAGTCTGAGACTAGACTGGGCAACATAGCGAGACCTCGTTGCTACAAAAAATAAACAAAACTATTCAGGTGTGGTGGTGTGTGCCTGCAGTCCCAGTTACTGGGGAGGCTGAGGTGAGAGGATCGCTTAAGTTGGGGAAGTTGAGGATGTAGTGAGCTGTGATTGCATCACTGTATTCCAGCCCGGGCCACAAAGTGAGACCCTGTCTTTAAGTTAAAATAAATAAATAAATAAATAAATACATAAATAAATAAATAAATAAACTTTGCTAAGGAAAGGGTGAATGTTGTGATTTCTAGAGCCAGAGAGCCACTGCTCAAAGAATAGAAAAAGAGAACATTATTTTTAAACCAACAGAAAGAGAAAAAATAGATGGCAAGAAAAAATAATCAGTTCAAAAGAAAGGCAAGAAAGATGAAAAAAAGAAACATAGATCTGATGGACCAAATTAAAAGCACAGAATAAGATGCTTGTCTTTTGGCTGCATGTGGCAGCCCACGCTTGTAATCCCAGAACTCGGAGAGGCCCAGGTGAGCAGATCACTTAAGGCCAGGAGTCCAAGACCAACCTGGCCAACACAGGGAAACCCCGTCTCTACTAAAAATACAAAAAAATTAGCTGCAGCTGGGCATGGTGGCTCATGCCTATGATCCCTGCACTTTGGGAGGCCAAGGCAGGAAGATCACTTGAGGTCAGGAGTTCAAGACCAGCCTGGTCAACATGCTGAAACCCCATCTCTACTAAAAATACAAAAAAAAAAAAAAAAAAAAAAAAAAATTAGCTGGGCCTAGTGGCAGGTGCTTGTATTCCCAGCGAGAGACAAAAATTGCTTGAACCCAGGAGGCGGAGGTTGTAGTGTGCCACTGCACTCCAGCCTGGGCGAAAGAGCGAGACTCTGTCTCAAAAAAAAAAGGTTTTTTTTTTTTAACCTAAATACATCAGTAATTCAACTGGGTATAAATGGTCTAAGTGCTACAGTTTAAATACAAAGATTGTCAGAATAGACAATAATAAAGTTAAGTTGAATTAAATGTCATTTGTAGATGTCTCTAAAATATAAAAATATAGAAAAATTTAAAGTGAAAAGATGAAAAAATAAATTATGCAAACACCAAAAGAAAGACGGTATCGACTATGCTCATATCAGACAAAACTGACTTTAAATAATGACTTGGTCACCAAAGTTTTGTGTTGGAGGAGAAAAGAGAAAGATATAAGTATAAATAAGATAGAGTTTTCTGTCGACAGTAATTTTAATACGGTGAGATAAGTCCTAGGAGAAGTTCGTATGAAATGCTTTGATGGCACAGACATAAGGAAGACAGCATCTTAATTGTGCCTTATAGCTAAAGGTGACTCTTTAGAGGACCTGGCATTTTATCAGAACTGTGATATATTAACATCTCAAGGAGTTCTGAGTGAAGGGAAGACATTCTATGCGAAGGAAACAATACGCTCAAAGTAGGTATCCATAGGTATTGGTTGAAAGGATCGTTCAATTTCAGGATAGTGAGGACCAAAGGAGTGAGGTGCCTTACCCATCTGGTAGCGATAGTGGATGCTTGATGCACTGCCCAGACCTCTCCTCCCTTCAGGACGAAGGCACTCATTTTCCTAGCTGTGAGAAGTGCTGCCAGCTGATGGTTCACAGCTGAGACCCTCTGCAGGAAGTGCCTCAGAGGAAGGAACCAGCCTCAGCTAGGATTATGGTATCTCCCCAGGAGCAGTCTACATGGAGTGACTGATCAATGCATCCTTCAAAGGCCCGGCCCCCTGCCTCCATTCCAGACAGTTATAAAGGCCACCCAGCTCCAGAGCTCGCTGTGGGATCAGCTGAGGCCTTTGTTAGAGTGACATCACAGCTCATCTTCTCCCTCTCTCCAAGCCTGCTTCCCTCAATGCCTCATAGGTGTTGCTGAGAGCACTCCCCAGTAAACCTCCTGCAAGGAAACCTCCGTAATCAAGTCTGTTCCTCAGGAAATTGACCCTACCATAGTGGCCCAGGTGGGAAGAAGCCCAAGGATCCTGACTCCTGGCCTACTATTTTCCCTTCACACCAGCTGATGGTAGGTAGAATTTACTGTGAAAATCTCTGGGACCAACCAAGAAGCCAATCAGATAATGACTAGTATTTCTCAGCTGTTCTCCCCACCCCCATTCTTTCTCAAATCAAAGTGCCACTTTTACTGAGACAAATTATCCTGTCACTTATACTGTTCTGCAAGTGGTAAAGAAAGTACTAGAAAAGTTCTACTAAAAAGTAGAACTAGAAAGAAAGAAAAAGAAATCTCCTGCTGTTTGAGTATCTATGACCTGCCAGGTGCTTTTTTCCATGAGATCTGTCCCTGAAAAGTGGCTAAATGGCCAGTCCGTGCTCTCAGAGCCAAGTGGCAGGCTCATATCTGGGCTCTGGAGCAGATATTGTCCCACCTCTAAGGTTGCCTCCCTAAGAAGGAAAATATTTGAAACTGCCTAAACCAAACAGCAGACAATGTAAAGGGAGAGAAATTAAGATTGTTTCCTAGCACTGAACAGGCGTTGCTCAGGCTGGCCTGCCTGCTCTGGTGTCCGGGTTAGGAAGTATTCTCTCAGCCCATCCTGCTCTCAGTCCTGAAACTGAACTACATTCAACTCTTTCCATTAACCTTTGATTGTATTTTTTGGTAAACACAACAATAAGAAATACGCCTTTGCTCTTATTTTGTGGTAAACATGTGGTTTATGTCACTGACAACCTTTCATCTAAAGATCCTTGTTGATATTTGATTCTGTGGATGGATTTGACAAGACCTTTAACAGTTTGGAGAAAAGTTAGCTCTTGATACCAAGATACCGGTGTCACCAATTCTTTTCCTTTCTACAGCCCCTCCCCCAACCCCCAAAAGAAGTGAGGCAGGGTGGTGACTCTGCAGCCAGCCCCAGGCCCACTTGTTGTGTGTGGCAAGGTTTGGAAAATGAAAACCAGAGGCATCTCAAAGAGCATTCTGTTTGGGCTCTGGGGCAAGCCTGGGCACTCTGCCAGAGCAGCTGGGAACTCTGGTAAGGCACTTTGATGCAAATGCCCAGCTGGGCCCAGTTCATTCTTTATTTACCCCACAGGGCTATCCATAGGGTATTTGTTCTCCATACCACTGGAACACATGGAGACCATCATCCTCCTGCAACATACACTGAACACTGACAACATGCCAGATGGTGGAACCAGGATGGCAGGACAGGATCCAGGTAAAGCAAGGTCTTTGTAGTGAGAGAGCCCTAAGGCTGAATCCTGGCTCCCAGACTAATAGCTGTGGGCAAGCTACTTAACCTATAAGCCTCAGTAAACTCATCTATACAACATAGATAAATGCTCACTTTATTGATGGGAAGCTTAATGAAATAAGGAATGTAAAGATATTGACACAGTGCTTGGCTCCTAGTAAGTAGCTCAATAAAAGGAAGTTACAGTCAATAATACTTTCTACCTGCTAGAACTGGCAAACATAGTGCTTTGGAAGGGGTCTTCATTGTGTTCTTTTCTCTCTAACATTTGTCCATCTAAGCATAGTGGCTTGGTTGGCAGTACTATAATGTGGGGTTAACAGCATCATTAATTCTGAAAATTCTAAGGTTATCTTATACCCAAGCAGAAGGACATAAAGGTTTTTTTTAGTTGATCATTTGCCATTTGTCCTTAACTGACCATGTCCCTACTAATGAAGTTCACATATCCAGATAACACAGATGTTTTTGAAAGTCTATTCTCTTGAGAATAATAAAACAGGTATTGTAAGAAATGTTAACATCACTTTTGTCCTAAGAAGATCTTGAATTATCCAATTACATGCCTCTGTGGAGGTTTGACAGGCGCAGTCCCAGACCCAAACTTGGTGTGGAATCAACTTCTCCCTGACCCTTCTGCACCGAGTAGGAGTATTGAGCAGTAACTTATAAGAAAACTGCTCAGAAATGCTCCAGTGTGAGGCTGACCATGAGTGCAGAGTGCTCACAATTGCTGCATCTGATGAGTTAAATTTATACCCCTGACTGTCTCAGGGCACTCTCCATCTTCCAAATGTACCTCAATAATAATGCTAATGATTGCAAGTAGCACCTTTCTTGTATCTCATTTATTTTTACCCCAAATTGTGGAAGCTTGAGAGAATTACTGACTGCTTGGATTTTCTGACTAATTGGGGTAACTCTGTGTTATAGCCATTAGGAGATTTAAATATAGCTCTTCTTGAGCAATACTCTTTATTGGATCCCCTGTTATCCTTTAAATATCTTGGTGTGCAAGTGGATAAAATTAGAAAGAATTTGTTTGCTTTAAATTACCAACCTCTGCTTGATAAAACTATTAGCGATTTAGCTAATTGGACGGCTCTTCCATTATCATTAATTGGCAGAGTTAATACTATTAAAATGGTTGTTTTATCTAAATGTTTGTATTTATTTCAATGCTTTCCCATCAAGCCACCTAAGAATGCTCTAAAGCTTTGAATTCTGCAGTTAGTTTTGTTTTATAGGCTACAAATAGAGTTAAGATTAATCTTAAAACTACAATCACTCTAGCAGGCCAAAGGATTATTTCTTCTTTATGAGACATTGGATAAATGTTGGACTTTTTTGATCAGGCTCTGTCCATTGTTTTTAGGTATCCTCAATAAGAAGTGTCAAAGTCCAAAAGACATTGAAATGAGATTCTTGTTAATATTCTTTATCTTGTAAAAATGTTACAAGGGAACTTTATTTCCCAATCGTATATGTATTCAATCACACATTCATTCATTCAGCAAATATTTATTGTGAATTTCTTATATGCACCAATTACTAGACTATATATTGCAGAAGATTTCAAAGGTGAATAAAATGCAGTTTTTGCCCTCAGAAGTTGAAATATTGGGGGTGAAAAGGAGGCAAATAACAGCAGGTAATGTGGGAAGTGCTAGGTCAGCATGACCATCATGCTGGGACAGACCAATGAGTGTTGCTAAATGTGCCTAGGGGATCGAAAAAGGCTTCCCAGAGAAGGTGACATCTGAGCTGGATCTTAAAGGATGGTTGCACTCACAGGGCTTTTCCAAGACATGAAAGAATACCTTGAGTTGTTTTATTTTGAATGATGAGGTAACTTGATTTGTGGAACAGTTAAAATTGGCCACTCAGCTAAAAGGTGACCATTTTCTCTTAGGTGGATTGGGAGAATTCTGTAGACATAATGCATCTTCAATAGACCCTTAACTAAGGCTTTCATGATCTCTCTGAATGTCAAGATTGGGACTCACGAGCAGAATGATGGTGCAGGTACATAAAATCCTAGCTGGTTGAAAAATGGTCCCCAATGTGTTCATTACTGTGTTAATGTCAGCCCAGAGAAAGTTTGCAGCGATATGCCAATGGGTTCTCTCTTTGGCTATGTCCTGTTCAAAGTTTGGAATAACTTGGATAATGACATAGAGACTACATGATACAAATTGAAGGCAAGGACAGCCAATATACTAACAGATCCACCAAGAATATATAAAGATTTTAAGAGGCTAGAATAAAGGTTCAAATGTAATCATATATAAATAAATGAAAAAAAGTAATGTTTCACCCAAATTTGTCCCACTTGCTGAAGTACAAGCAGGGAAGCCCTGGCTTATTATGGCATTGTGAGGCAATAGAAAATGCTTCAGATTTGGAGTCAAAGGCCTAAGTTCAAGTCGTAGCTTGGCTGACATAGATATGTAATTTCAAGCATTACTCTAAACTTATTTGAGCCTTGGTTTCTCTGTCTTTATAGGCTGAATACTTGTGTAGTCACCCTCACACAAATGTGTATGTTGACATCTTATCCCCAATGAGATTGTATTAGGAGGTGGAGCCTTTGGGAGGTAATTAGGTCATAAGACTAGAGCACTCATGAATGGGATCAGTGTCCTTATGAGAAAAGACCAGAGAGCTAGCTTACTCTCTTTCTGCCCTGGAGAATACAGTGAGAAGTCGGCAGCCTGCAATATGGAAGAGGGTCTTCACCAGAACCCATCCATGCTTGTATCTGGGGCTTCCAGCATCCAGAACTGTGAGAAATCAATTTCCGTTGTTTATAAGCCATCCAGTCTATGGCACTTTGTTATAGCAGCCCGAACTGACTATAACACCATCCATAACCTGGAAATAATAATACAAGCTCACAGAGATGTTGTGAGAATTAGGTATGTAGAAATAACTTTACAAACTCTATATCATTGTGCAAAAGTTATTGTCTATAATACTTACGGTAGTAATAGTAATAATAACAGTAACTTATATGAAGTCCTGAGATTTTAGTTAGTTAAATTCTAACCCAGAGTAAACTAACAGTTTGACACGGCTTTCAAAACAGCCACTATGGTCATGGGCTGCATTAAGTCAGAACTGTATTCCCAGTAGATTCATTCACCAAGAGCCCATCTGGCATCCTGGGATCAGTTCTGGTCCTTGTGGTAACCCTTGTGTCTAAAGCAGAGTTTGACATAGTGGGTGCTCAATAACATTTGTGGAATAGATTAATTTTAATACAGACATTGCAGCATGTCTGCTGTCAGGTAATGAGGAGTCTATGAATATAGACGTCATAAAAAGTGCTTTTAAAAGGGGAGATGTTGGCCGGGTGCAGTGGCTCACACCTGTAATCCCAGCACTTTGGGAGGCTGAGGCAGGCGGATCACGAGGTCAAGAGATTGAGACAATCCTGGCCAACACCGTGAAACCCTGTCTCTAAAAAAAAAAAAAAAAAAAAAAAGTGGAGATGTTGTGTATGAAAAGGAACAATTTATGGAGTAATCACATGTGAAGGAATAGGTCATGTATAGTGTCTGTTGTACAACAATTATATAGAAACAGGGGAACAGATTTGATATTTACTAGCACCATCTGCAAGCTACACATTTGAAAGAATTATTCTGTTGCTCTGGAAGATAAACTGAGGCCAGCAGGTAGAGGTTACAGGAAGTCATACTTTGGTCCAATAAATGGAAGTAATATCTAAAATTAGGCATCCCCCAACAATGAAATAGCCAGGCTCTTGAGTTAGAATGTTTAAGCAGAATGTTTTGGAAGAGATTACTCACGTGTGAGAAATCAAGCTAGATCACTGATTCCCAAAGTTGTTTTGGCATTGCCTGTGGAGCTTGTTAAAAATGCAGATGCATAAGATGGAATTAGAATCTAAGGACATGATGTCCACTACCCAGCCTTCTGTATTTTTATCAACCTCTGCAGATAATTCTGATATATAGGCTATATAAGGCTGAGTATCGGTGGCTCATGCCTGTAATCCCAGCACTTTGGGAGGCTGAGGCAGGTGGGTCACTTGAGCCCAGGAGTTCAAGATGAGTAACAAAGTAAGGCCCCATCTCTATTTATATAATTTATTTTTATTTAAATAATTAAAAAATTATTTAAAACTGCCCTGATGATAAAAATATCACATTATTTAAACAAATAGTTTCCCAGTCCTTACCCCTAGAGATTCAAATTCAATAAGAATGGAATAAGAACCAGGAATTATTAGTATCATCAAGAGAGTGTGAAAAACACTGGAGTAGATGATCTTTAATATTCTTTCCAACTTCAAAGATTCTAAAGATCCGATCCAACTATGGCTTCTTATTGGTTCTGAATAACAGTTTTGAAATACAATTACCTTTGAACAACGCAAGGATTAGGGGTGCTGACCCCTGCCTACACAATTGAAAATTGGGTATGACTTTTTTTGTTTTCTGAGACGGAGTCTTGCTCTGTCACCCAGGCTGGAGTGCAGTGGCAAGATCTCAGCTCACTGCAACTTCTGCCTCCTGGGTTCAAGCAATTCTCCTGACTCAGCCTCCCAAGTAGCTGGGATTACAGGAATGCACCACCAAATCCAGCTAGTTTTTATATTTTTAGAAGAGACAGGGTTTCACCGTGTTGGCGAGGCTCGTCTCAAACTCCTGACCTCAGGTGATCTGCCCAACATCAGCTTCCCAAAGTGCTAGGATTACAGGCATGAGCCACTGTGCCTGGCCAAAAGTTGAGTATAACTTTTGACCCTCCAAACGAAAACTAAACTGCTAATAGCCTACCATGGACCAGATAGATGCCTTACCAGTAACATAAACAGTTGATTAACATATATTTTGTATGTTGTATGTATTATATATGTGCTCTTACAATGAAGTAAGCTAGAGAGTCAAAATGTTAGGAAGAAAATCATAAAGAATAGAAAATATATGTACTATTTATATTCGTCTGTTCTCATGCTGCTAATAAAGACATCCCTGAGACTGGGTAATTTATAAAGGAAAAAGGTTTAATGGACTCAATTCCACATGGCTGGGGAGGCCTCACAATCATGGCAGGAGAAGAAGGAAGAGCAAAGGGACGTCTTACATGGCAGCAGGCAAGAGAGGGCATGTGCAGGGGAACTACATCCGCTCTAGTGAGATTTATTCACTAACACAAGAATAGCACAGGAAAAACCTCCCTCAATGATTTGACCACCTCCCACTGACTGGGTCCCTCCTATGAAAGGTGGGGATTATTACAATAAAAGGGGAAATTTGGGTGGGGACAGAGACAAACCATACCACTATTCATTAAGTGGAAGTGGATCATCATAAAGGTCTTCATCCTCATTGTCTTCCCCTTGCATCAGCTGAGGAGGAGGAGGAAGAGGAGTTGGTCTTGCTGTCTCAGGGATGGCAGAGGTGGAAGAGGTAGAGGCGGTGGAAGGGGAAGCAGGAGAGGCAGTCACACTCCATGTAACTTTTGTTGAAAAATACCTGCATTTCAGTGGACTCCCACAATTCAACTCCACGTTGTTCAAGGGTCAACTCTACTTGAATTAGAGTAATGAAGCCATAAACAAAAATATGTATGCCTGTCGCTTGCCATGATATTTTTCATATGGTGTCTCTAAAGAATCAAACACATTTTTAATAAACTAGTAATGAACATTTTGACTTTCCAATCGGCTGCAGTTTACTATTTTGGCTGATGTCAGTAAATATATGTCCGGATGTACTCAAATGACAAGTGACTTGTTTTAAAGAGTTATTGAGCATAAACAGACTTTAGGGCTTTGGTGAGTCAAGGGTTGAATGTGATATATTCAAATAAATGTTTTATAAATGCTTTCATTTAAATATACTCCATTCTCTGAAGAAGTGACCTTGTAAGTCACTAGAGTTTCTTGGTAGGCACATTCTCTTTCTTCATCTAACATTTTACCCTAAAATAGAGGTAAGAAAGTGTACGAGTGTTTGACAGCTGTGCTGCCATCACATTCAGCAACTTTCATTAGTTTTTGATAGTCTCACCTGAATCAGCTAAAGAATAATGCTCTACCTCAATGACCCACATCTAGATCTTCTGTCATTCCTCTCTTCTTTCTTTCATTCCTTATAGCTTAGAACCAAAAGCAAAGCTTACTATGTGTTTTTGAGAAAGTGGCTGGGAAAAGGATGAAAAGGAAATTATTACGGAGCAGCTAAAATGTGATTTTTGCATTTAGGCTTTTCTTGCAGAACATAGTTCCTTTAGTCCAGAGGGAGAAGACTCAGGCAACAGCTGCAGCCCCAGATCTGTTTGTGTCTCTATCCAGGGTAGATGACGCTTTGAGGGACTGAGAATCTTGCATACTCAGCTTATGAGATACAGGTTACAGATAAAGATGAAGATGAAAGAAAGATAAGTAGGCAGGAACAGAAAAGACAATGATGAGTGTATCTATACCCTCCATGACTCAGAGGATAGCAAGTAAACCACACCTCTAGCTTAACCCTTTGATCGGGTAACAGAAGAGCGTGTTCTGTTTTGAGATTCTTTAGCTGGTAACAGTAGTTTCTATTTCAAAGGTGGTGAGGGCAGGAAGGAAGGTAATCAAATGGTTAGGGAGATCAAGTCATCTTATTTGGGAACACATTGACAAAACAAGTAAAATTACTGGAGGATACATTTTTCTTGATTATTTCTCAAAATGGGGTCTAGGAGAATATATAGGTCAAAATGAATTAATAGGGCAATATTTTTTTATCATCCAAGTTGTTTTACTTTAATGACCAAAACAGATGCTTTGGTTTAAGGACAAAGTCAGTAAGCAAATCTTCCTCCCAAAAGAATGTGCTGACGTATTTCCCTAAAATGCCATCCTTTCTCCTTTCTCCCCAACCCTCGCCATGTGACATAATCTGCAGACCGCCTTTTCTAGCTCCTGCACATTCCCTAAAGAAGAGAGCTAGGGAATCCATGCTATTTCCCCAGAGAATCTAAGCTTTCACAGAGTGAGAAAAAACCTATAAACAACAAATAAGAAAAGGCTCAGCATTTCTCCTTCCTCCAAATGGTAAAAGATGGAAGGGAAGGTGAGAGAGGGCATCAGAAGAAAAGCCACCCAGGAGAACAACTTCTCTCCTTGGCCGACAGGAGAGAGAAGGGGAAAGATAGCAACACTCCACCCATTACAATTGCTCTGCGCACTCTGCCCTGCTATAGAGAATGGCTGGGTCCTTTCCCTAGTCCTCAAGTGACCTGTCTCCCTGGAGACCTGGAGCTAAGACAATACAACTTCTCAGTGTCTCATCTGATACATTCTTCTCCGGATTGCTAGGATAGGAGTCCTGTAGATGGTCCTCCCGGAACCCTGCCTCGCTGGAGAGGGTCAACCAAGCTAGCAGTTGATCTTGCGTTCAGCTGTCTCATTTACTTCAAGTCCTCATATCCTCTGCACAATTTAGTTCAATTCAGCACACATTTGTTGAGACCCTACTACATGCCAGACTCCCCAAGAGGGCAGTAACACAAAGGCAAGTACTGTAAACTGGTTTCTGCTTCACAGCCTGTCTGCACAGGACAACACAGTTAGCTAATAATGAAGACTCTACAAATTACACAAAGCTGTGACATTTGCCAAGGAAGGACGAACGTGGAAACAAAATTGGATTTCAGTGCATCAGTTATCACTTGGGGCTGGGGCCTCTTTCTGGAACATGTGCCTTTCTAAGCTGTAGAGTTTACAAATTCTTCTCATATACATGATCTCATTGTGAAATATTGAGAGTCAGCTTGTCTTTTGCAATTCACAGATGACAAAACTGAGGCGAAGAAAAAGTAAGGACATATTGAGCTAAGATGTTTTATAAAATAATATTATTCAATGGCCAATATACAAAAAAAGGGGGGGACTGGCTTCCTATTATAATATTATACCCTTTTAGGAGGAACTGTAAGTACTTCCAAAATATATCTTCAATTACTTCAAAGAATACAGTTTACGGGGAAGAAGATGCCAAGTATTATAAGCATATTTTACTAATGGATAGGAGGAATTAGGTCACAGCCTTCACACAGTGCCCAAGAGCTAAGACAATACGACTTCTCAGTGTCTCATCTGGAAGATTCTTCTCTGGATTGCTAGGATAAGACGGAGTCGAACATAGGTTCAAGTGACCTCAACATCAGAACACAACTCAAAGACCACAGGAAATTTCCCCAGTTGCACAGCTTACTGGGCAAATTACTTAATCAACTTGGACTTAAAATAACATCTCTGGGTGGGGGCAGAAATTAAGAAGACTGACTTTTCAGGAAGACGTGGGAGCTAAGGCGTTATTACCTCATAAGGACCCATCTAAAAAACTGTGCTGTAGTTGCTGGATATGCCAAGCTTTGATGAGGCCTTCAGGGCTAGAAAATAGCCTATGCACATTGAAATGGGTTGGAGCTCCTCAGATGAAAGACATCTCTATAAGACATGTGGATGTGTATTTGATAATCTTTGACATATGTTTAATATTTAGATTTCCAAGATTACTCATGTTAATATCCGCTGCACATCTTACTTTTTTGCCTTTTGTGCACACTGGGAGATGTGGGTTTGGACACATTTCAAGCCAGATTTGTTCCTGTTGCTTTATTGCTGCTAACCACAGGGTCACTAAAATGAGAAAATCATCTGCTTCTTCCTCTACTGAACTTTGAATTCAAAACGTACATACTTTTTTTTTTAAAGGGAGGAAAGAAACATGCAAATGAATAATGAATGCAGTAAAAATAAATGTGTGGTTCTGGGCCCCATTTAATTTTTCTTAAATGACAGTGTTGTTAATGCTATGAAATATTTTCTCTGATAAATGTGAGTTAGCTAATTTGCATGAATGGCTAGTCTGTCATTTTTTTAGTCTGTTGAGTTATGGGTTTTAAAAAATAGGTTCTTTTCTGTATGGCTTTTAATATATTGTTATTATATGTGATCACTGAGCTTTCCTAATGGCACATTGAAAACATGGGTTTCATCTCTTTAAAAAAATAGAAATTAATTTTGAAGAAGTAATTTATGCAATGATGAAGTTCTTCAGATAAATGTACTTATAAGGAAAACCCATTTACATGTTATTCAGTATTTCTTTTTAACATACAAAAAAGAATCTATTTTCTGCCAAAGTCTTAATCACAGAAAATTTGGGAAGTTCAAAATTAAGCCTGCTAGGGTCCCCCTCCACGCTTAAGCTTCGGTAATTTCCTAAAGACTGAAGAAAAGGGCGCTTACAAAACCTCCTTTGTGCACCTGTGCCACAATAAGTTGAGAAGCTGAAGAAAGGTCATTTGATTCTGAACCTTGAATTTTGCTACATTCATGCAAGTTAAATAATAATGTTAACAGTCCTAGAGAGTGGTATCCGTCAGCGGCCTCACTTTGAATGGCGCAGGTAAAAAGAGAATGAGCGTAGCAAAGGAAGGGAAGAATTTCAACTAGCACATCACTCCCATCTTCTTTCTTTTCTAAGTTTTAAATTAAACTCAGTGTCCCCTGAAACCGTAAGGTAAATGCCTATGCCTCAAAATTGCCCAACGACACGTCAATGGCAGCGTTTCCCCCCACTACACCTATGACAAGAGGAACATGGATGAAATTGTAATCCGTGAGGCAATTACTTCAGAGTTATAAGCTTTAGAAAATAGCATTATATGGCTCCGGAAGTGCCATCTCAGCAATCATCACTGTGTAAAGCACTAATGAATAAGTGCTGTCTGGCTGCCTTAGCTCATAAATGACAGACTACTGAAATGAAGGAACACTACGTCTGATTGAAATCCACCAGGCACGGACAAGTGGAGGTGAGCTGTTGCAGTCAACTGGCCATGGCCTAGGGTTTTGCTTCAGCACCAAGTGGAGAGGCCTTAGACTCTAGGGTGTATACACCTGAGTTCAAATCCCCCTTGGCTACCTGCCTGCTCCCTTATCTCCTCTGCACAGCTCCTTCCAAGTATAGAGAGTATAGAGTAAGTTCCATATGTTAGCTATTGTTATTAACGCATTTATAAAATGAGAATAAGACCCACTTTATAGCACTATTTTGAGGATTAGTGATAAGACATTTATAACTCCAAACACAATACATGGCATTTAAGTAGACGCTACTTCTACTGTTGTGCCATTATCATTAGAATAATTTTCATTAGAAAGCGAACTATTAATGAAAGAAGGGTTGTGTCTACTCAATTTAATGATGTGTTCCCAGCACTTAGACCAGTGCCTGGATATAGAAGAGTCTACTCAATCCTTCTCTCCTGATAGCACTGACAATGATTCACACCATATCCAATATTTGTTTGTTTTTTTAAGTGTAAACCTCTAATTTCACAGTCGAAACTAAAGCATCCCGTGAAAGTTGTGAATACTTGGCTGTATGGCCAGTTCAAAGTAGCTGTCAATCAAGGACATGCTCTGGAATCACTGGATCTGAGACCCAGTGGCTTTTGTGGCTCTGTGACTTAATGTGACACTTGAACTCTTCTGAGCTTCAATCTATTTACCTCTGAAATGAGGAATAAAGACATTGACATTATATGGCTTATCTACTCCAATTCTATTGTTTTGGGGGTCAAGCGGGATATATGTAAATACATATATTTATAAACATGAAAAGCATTGGACAATGTTTCTTGTTCTACAAATGTTACTTATAATGAACAGTACTTACTACCATCCACCAATGCACTTGAACATCTTGGTCTGTGAACAAAAGTAATTGTATTGGCCTAGACCAGGGTCAGCAAACTGCAGCCTGCAGGCCAAATGTGGCCTGTAAGCTAAACATGAGTTTTACATTTTTAGATGGTTGAAAACAATCAAAACAAAAACAGTATTTCATGACACACCTGCAAAGCCTACAGTGTTTAATATCTGGGCCTTTACAGAAAGTATTTGCCACCTTCTAGCTCAAAGAGTTTATGTTAATAGTATTTTTAGTTTTCTTTAGGATTAAGCCTTAAAGCAGGTAGAAAGTATGCACAGTTAATGCTGGGCCTGGCAGCAGCCCAGATTAACAGGAAGAACACTTCCTTAGAAGCTGGCCCCAGGTGTGCGTCACTGGCCTTACATACTTCCTCCAGGCCTCGGCTAAAAGCTGCCCATCCCTGCTTGCGTGTTTGCCTCTCTCAAACCTACATGAGCCTGCAATTTCTATGCAGCCAACGTCAGTGTCCCTATTGTTCACCTCTTTATTCTTGGCATCTATCTCACTGCAAGGATTCCTAAGTATTTGGTGAATGAATGAGTGCCTGAATTAATGCAGTTATCCATTCATCCACTCTTCAAGGGCAAGCTTAAGCCTTTGCCCTTCCATGAAACCTTCAGAAACCACTCCAACCCAGAGGACTCTTTTGTGTCCTGGAATCTCATAGCTTCCTTGGCCCAAGCCAGGCAATGTGTAATGTAAAGCTTTCAGGTACTCTTGAAATATTGCCCCACGTTTGGTTAACAACAATTCAGGTGACTCATTTTTTATGTATTCATACTTTGGTTCTTCCAATTAGATGACAAACTGCCTAAGTATCATATCAAGCGTGGCTCCCAGACTCCACACCTGGCTTCCTCTTTAAAACCTGGCACAGAAATCTATCTGTTCTTTCAGCGAAACATATTAAGCCACTGTAACCCTTACGCCATGACCCAACATGGTATGGGGCTTGTCTGCCCTGGACGTCAGCCCCTCTGAGTCCTGACCTGCTACCTTGAGCCCAGGGTCTCTGCTTTACCTATGTTTCGGGTACTGACTCTTAGCTTTCTTCCTTTGTTTCTGGGCCCCAATCTTGGTGATTTGAGTCCAGGCTTTTCTTCTGCCTTGTCCCTCCACAGGGGATGGAGCCCCATCTCTCATCCCAGCCTGGTGCTGGGGGCTACATAATCTGCACCCACCTGCTCTTGCTACTGACAGTCTCCTGCCTGCCTGACCTTCCAGGCATTTGCTCTCAGCCTCTCACTGTTAGGTTCATAGATCATTATAAACCTAATAGGTTCGCCTACATGAGAACCTGGCAGTGCATTCAAAAGCTATGTGAGATGTTGCACCCACCACCTCATTTTGTGTCATAGTCTCAATTACATGCCAGGACTGTAACTCCCAGAATGTCATGCCTTAATCATTCTCTTCTGGGTTACTCCAGCCTCTGGGAAGCCACCACAGGTCTGAAACTTGGAAGAGACTCTGTGACTCACACGTCCTTCTGCCTTCACTATACCGGTATGGTGCTTAAACCACTGCAGGCTTATCAGAAGAGTTCCGTAAAGATCCACTGGTCAACTGAGCATTAAAAATAAGATAAAAGATGGTCACAACACTTAGTAGGTCATATCTAAGTTTCCTGTGTTTCTAACTCTGTGATTCTCACCCATCAGACCCAACGTTTCCTTTTTGTAACGTTTATAATCCCCCTTTACTATCCTGAACACGTGCACTATAATAGCATATTACCCACACACATATTTTTAAAAGCTCAATATGACTAAAATGTAATATATAAGAGAAACAAAAGGAAATTAATTCATAAAAATGTGTAATTAAATATGTAGCTACGAAAGGCATGATGAAGTGGTCAGATGCTTGTATCTATTTGTGAAGTCACAGCCACAAATGCCACTCAGATAGCAGAGCAGCACTGCTGCCACTGACGTGATTTTCTCAGTGTCTAATTCTTGGCAAAGTTCAAACAAAACAGAATATCCCCCTAATTTACAAGGTAGATGTAAATTCACGGAAATTTTAGTGTGTATTAAAATTGGGCAGCAAAATATGTCCATTGGAGTTAGGTTATAGGTGTAGATCATCAGAAACAGCTTCACCTACAGGAAGGCCTGGCAGTGCATTCAAAAGCTATGTGGGATGCTGCACAACTTTTCTCTGAGTAGGACTGTCCTGGGAATAGCAGAAGTCCAACATCTCTGGCTCCCACATGGTTTTGTGGCATCTGAAAAATGCTGTCAGAAAATCCCAAAACACTCTGTAGCGGGCAAGAGTACCTCCACTAAGAACTGCTGGTCTGATCTACCTATTAAAAACTGTCCCGTCCTGCATTCAGAACCTATTGAAGGCAGAGCATCTCTTCTGACCTTCACACCTGAGTAAAGGGTTTGAGTGAGTGCCCTTCTTGAAGGTGCTGGCGCAACCCAGATCACAACCCAAGGTCAAGGTTGGATAACCCAAAGATCTCAGCACTACCCAATCTTGGGGCTGTTCTGTACTGAGGTTACAGGAAGAGGAGTTTTAGTAGCACAGTGGAAATATTGAAGGTTCCCTCTAGCCAATTAATTAGATTAAAAAGCAAAATCATTTCCTTACTCCACTTACTCTCTGCATCATATCCTCATTTTGCTCTTTAAACCCATAGAATTTAAGCGTTGACAGTAAATCTATCCCTCTGCATACAGCATTCAGACTCATCTCTAACACTTCATTTCCTGTCCCTCAGACCCACCCTTTCCATTCCATCCCTCCTAACACACATGCACAAACACGAGACAGCCCCACTCCAGACTCTCTTTCCCCGGTCTTTAAACTGCTCTTTCTCCGTCTCCACTTGCCTTCCCACCTCGGTCTGTCTCAGCCCCAGGACTGCTGCATGTCTATATGATCTAAGTAGGCCAGACTGTTTTTCCATATCACTTGTTCTGGTTCTCTCTGGGAAGGAACTCTGAGGGTCTCCAAGATGCATGGCATGTGGGTTTAGTTGCAGCATGCTAAGGTCTGCTGTGCCCACCTTCTGTTTCTGTAAGGTGAGATCTCTGTACACATGGCATCTACTCCATTTTTGGAGTCTTTTCTCTTGCTTTCCACCTAGGATGACTTTTTCCCATCCTTTTGCCTATTCAAGCCTTAACAGCCCTTCAGAACCAGTTTAAATATGGCCTCCTCCAGGAAGCCTTCCTAAATTCTTTCCCTTTGAGTTTTTGTGCCATTTTCATGGTGAGTCTCTTTTGCTTTAACCTTGAAGACCAAGGTCTCTTTTGGATTCTTTTGTGTCCCCAAGGGCACCTAGGAACTTGTCACAGTAGTATAAGTATCTAACACATTCTTGTAGATTTTGTGAACCCAAAAAAAGGGAGGGATAGACTGATCCCATATTTGAAATATTTGGGGTGGAGATTCCCTTACCTTCCTTCAAAATCACTTTCTTTCTTCTCAGCTAACATAGAATTCCCTCAGGAAACCCACTGGCCTAGAGGAAGATGCGCCCCTCTTTTAGCCACAATATTAGTGCATTGAAAGTAGAGGTATAACTTCAGGGTAGCTCTGAAAACATTAACTAAGACAATAATAAATTAACACAATAGTCAACTAATAGCACCGTGATGCTTTCATGTATGAATTGGAATGTGAACACTGAGATTTTCATTTCATGGTTGAAAAATACATGAGTTGACCCAAATACTAATTTCTGCATTTCTATCATTTACATATCATGGGTCAGTAATCATTTCTTGCCTAAATGGCTTTCCAAATGAAAAGCTGTAATATTGTAATGGTTTATCATATTTACAAACATTGCATTGTGCTACCCACTTGGTACTCTGGATTTGCAAACAAGCAGACCCCATTCACTGGAAAGGAAGGAGGGGTGCCAGAGAGGAGTGAGTAAGTTCCCCAAGGAGAGAGCCATTGGTTTCTTCCTCCCAAAGGTTCAGGAATCCAGGAAGCTTTATTCCACACAGATATCTTCCAGCCACCTCATTTCTCCTGCATGCCATTTGGTCAGCAGGGGCCAGGGATGGATGCTGCCTGTGTTATGGTGATCATTCTCTGCTCTGGGGCCAAAAACTCTGGTTGCTTTGAAAATGTCTCCCTTGCAAGACTGGACCTGCTGAGAGAGAGAATGTGATATTTTGGGAGGATAATGCAACCTGATTTTTTTTATTATAGTTCAGAACAACATCAAGTAAAATGTCTAAGGTGATTTTATTCCTTGTTTTAATGCTAGGAAAATACAAATCAGAACATGACTTAACCAGTCTTTCACTGAAGGCTCATGCTTGGCGCTGGACTTCTTCCTAGTGTTCGTAGTCACCTGTTACTTTAGGGGTCTCACTCTTGTTGTTGGGTATTACATTTCTTAGAAATCTGTGTCTTTAAAAATAATAGAGTCATAGAGTAATGGGGATCTGATATAACAATTACACCCTGCCCCAGCAGGTTTAGTTTACACATCTGCCTTGCTCTTTAATTATAACTTGGGGTTGAATGTCAGTTGCAAACATTTGTAGGGACGGTCACCCTTCTGCATTCACACATGAACACACTCATCCCGAGGTGTTTTCTGACCAACAACCCCTTGGTCGGGCTTCTGTTGATCCTACTTTGGCACAAATACATAAAAAGTAGCCAAAGAGGAAGTGTTGAGGTCATTTATTAGGCTCTCCTGTGAATCTGGTTTCAGGACTAGAAAGCAGTACGGTAGTGTGTGATTTATGAAATCCCTCCCACTGTTGCATTTCCTTATTTTAAGGGTCATGTACAAGGAATGAGTTAACTAAGAGTTGACTGGTCACATTTCACACCATTGCCTGTGCATCCTAGGATGGAGGGCATAAAAACAATAATGTAGGCCGGAGAAGTGGTGGGGAGGGATTTCGCTGTTAATGGAAATTTCTCCTTCAGACCCTCTGAAGAAAAAATGTTACCTATTTGAGGATGGTCCTCTATTTTTTTCTCCCTGGCCCCTATGTTTTAAAAAAGCCAAGGTCCTCTGTGTGTGTGTGTGTGTGTGTGTGTGTGCGTGCGTGTGTGTGCGCACATGTTTTGAAGGGAGCAGGCAAAAGGGAGCGGAGTGGAAAGTGATTGTTATCACCCCAAAGTCTTTCTCTAGCAGGCTGCAGCTCTGTTTATGAAATGCCACAGCAAAAGTGAGCTCACGCCTGTGTGCTTCTATCTCACAAGGTTTCTGGGTGCCAGATGGGCACTTTGTGACTGTCTGAGCGTGGATTATTTCATTTCTTACATCTGGGACTCCAAACTGCTGCTCAGAAGGCCACAGGAGAGAGGCGCCGCTTTTCAGCTGGGGGGACCCTACCTTTATGAGGGAGCCTAGTGAAGCAATGGTGACGAGGCCACTAGTTTCCACACAAGCAAAATCTGAAAGTTCACATATATCCAAGCCGTGGAACACCTTTAGAACCCAGGACAAGATAGAAATTAACAATGATCCATAAGGTGTATCAACTGTAGTTTTTTTTTTTTAAAGGACAAAGAAAAGAACAAATGCAAACAAACCGTAAGCGCTGGCCTTGGAAGATGCTTTCAGAATAATGCTCTCTATTTCCACTTTGAAATTCTGTTGTGACTTCTTAGTCAAACACCTATAGATAATTACTAGTGGTACAGATAAGTCAACCAAAATGGTCTCAGGCGTGTTGGCATACACCACAGCCTCTTGGCTTCTGAATCACTTTATTTCAATTAATGGGATAAAGTGTGCTGGTGTGAAATAGTAGCACGGACTTTACTTTTCACAAGTACTATACCAGAACTGAGTGTACTTAGAGGAGGTACTACGATGCCATTCAGATGAAAACAATGGACACAGCAGCCATCCAAAAAGGAGGTTCTTTTGGCTTTTAGGTTTATGACTGAAAAACCTTACCATCACCGCCATTTCTCCCCCCTCACAAAGAGTTATCCAAATCACTCCATTTGTCCTGCAGGGGAAACAAATTTTACAAGACTATGTGGCTTAATGTTTAAAAAAAAAAAAATCTGACAGTTGACTTAACTGTTTTGCATAAGATATTTACAAACCACAGCAGATTGGGGGGGGTTATGCATTTTCATATCCTGCTTGGTTTAAAGCAGCAATTTTCTGCAAGGACAACAGAGAAAAAAAAAACATGCTTTACACTGCTTATATTAATTACATTTTTTCATTACCCGTCATGTTTTCTGCAGGCTTGTGTATTATTACTGCAAAATGTAATGAAATAGAAAAGGAAGAAAGAATGGACTTCTGGGAAATTTTCCAATTCTTGAAATGCAATGTTAATTGAGAGCTATTTTTAGGGTTGCACAGATAGTGCAGGACCCAGTGCCATCAGTACAAACGGGTCCAGTCCAGGTGCAGCCTCCCCAGTGACAGCCCAGGTCTTTGCCACTGGAGAGCTGGAAAACCTCAGTCTTGCTTGATGCCAAGTCTACTGAAGGGAACAGAAGGATTTCTGCAGATGAGCTCCCCACAGAGGTAAGAGAAGAAAAGTCAGGGGAGATGAACAGAGAAGAAAAGTCAGCCCTTCTGAAGCTCAGGCCACCATGATGATCGATAGCAATTCCCAGCCTGTCTTTAACTGCCACCTCTTGGCCCCCAGAATGAAGGAAAACTATTCAGTATGTAGGAAACATTATATATTCATATGGTGATACATGATGAAATGGTTTCCAAAGCCCTTAAAATGAAGAATTCAAAAAAGTGTCTGTGGGGTGGTGACAAATAAGATCTTTCCTACGGAACCATCTTTCCCAGCTAGAAAACAACAAGTTCATATAGTCTTAAGTATGTTCTACCAAGGATTTGAGAGAAATTTTTAAAGAACTGGAACTTTATTGATTGGAGAAATGTACTTCCTTTTATTACCAAACCAAACAGACCACAGAGCTAATTTCCCACCGATTCATCTGGATGGGTAACCTTCTAATCCAATGACTCACTTCTCTATTATTTCAGTGCCCAAGAATTCCATTTCCTCATGTAATGTTAGAACCAGTCCCACAATGATGGAACAGACACACAGTCAACATGTTTACAGGGGCAAGTGTTCTTTCAAGGAAAGTCTCAGAATGGCTTCAAGGGACTCAGAAACTCTGGGCTCATTTGAAAACTCCCCATCTCAACACGCCCTAAAAGCACTTTATGCTCTCTGAATGTCCTAGCCACTCATAAACATTAGGCTCTTGCAAATGCATTCTTTTTAAAAAGATTTAAACAACCACTAACCTCCCACTCCCCCGTGTTACTACAACTCTTATTGTTGCTTACACTTTTACAAAGTAAACACAAATGCCCATAAAAGTCATCAAGCCAAAACTTGCTTTAGGCTAGGAGACTCAGAAATCCATTTCACCCACTCGTGAATAAACAGAAAGGACAAAGGGGAAGCACTTTCCACTCAATGGTCGAACTATGAGGCAGGTACCTTGCTTGGACCTTCCGGGGTAGTGCCATGGGCTTGCTCAGAAGTCAGCATATTGTGACTACTCTACTGCAATGTTGTCATCAGATGTAGGTTGGCTGTCTGCCCTGAGACTATTGCTTTAGTCCTGACTGACACATTCTTTGGGGCAAAGTGTGTAATAGAGAAATTCCAACATTCTAAGAGTTTCTTCCAGTAACAAAGTCAATTACAAGGGCAATTGGTAAAATCACTGGTACGTGGAGCGAGAAGGCAAAATGAAAATGATGCATGAGAACCAAAAGTTTATAGTTGAGTAGAGAGGAATATAAAAGTATCTATTTTCCCCACTGCCTGGATTTAAATTGAGTAGATTAACCCAGATTGTTTCTGTCTAGCCTGGCCCACAGTCAGTAGCCTTTAAGGCTAGACTAACCAGCTGGTAAATATTTCTGGCTTACATCTCCTGCTCAGCACTGTGATAACCACAAACCATCTTCTAGTAGCCCCTGGTTTGCTCTAAGCTATGCCCCTTCTTGTTCACCTGCTGCTCCAGATTTTGCCTCTTTGGACTTCTGTGGTTGTGTTAAGTGATAGAGAAGCTAATTTATATATCCTTAATATGTAGAACACAGCCCTGAAAAATGCAGTCAATTCTGATCTCTGGCTGAGAAGGCCTTTCTGACAAGCACCCAACCCCACCTTTATTCTGACCTGCATCTGCCTGCAGGCAACCAGTTTTCTTTGATTACAATCTACTATCATCATCAGGACAGACTGAAATGCTTGAGCAGCCAACATACTAAAATGGGCTATTTAGTAAAAATAAAACATATATACAGATGATCCTAGACTTAGGACGGGGCTACATCCCAATAAAATCATTATAAGTCTAAAATGCATTTAATATCTCAATAAAACCACTGTAAAGGCACAAAATGTGAATTGAACAACTGTAAGTTGGGAACTGTCTATATACTATATATACACAAGTTGAGTATCCCTTATCTGAAATGTGTGGCACTAGAAGTATTTCAGATTTCAAATTTTTTCAAATTTTGGAATATCTGCATATACACATAATGATATATTTTGGGGATGGGACCCAAATCCAAACACAAAATTCATTTATGTTTCATACACATCTTCTGCACATAGCCTGAAGATAACTTTATTTTTCTCTTGGGAATGTTGAATAAACTGCTTGTTGTGCACCTGCATTTTGACCAATCCACCACCTAAACTTGGGTGTAGGATTTTCCACATGTGGCCTCATGTCAATGCTCAAAAAATTTCAGATTTGGGGCTGGGTGCAATGCCTAACACTGTATCGCAGCACTTTGTAAGGCAGAGGCAGGAAGATGGCCCGAGCCCAGGAATTTGAGACCAGCTTGGGCAACATACTGAAACCCCCATCTCTATAAAAACGAAACTAAAATAAAAATTAGCCAGACATTTTTGGCGTGTGCCTGTAGTCTCAGCTACTCAGGAGGCTGAGATGTGGAGATGGCTTGAGCCCAGGAGATGCAGGCTGCAGTGAGCCATGACTGTGCCACTGCACTCTGCCTGGGCAACAAAGCGAAACCCTATCTCAAAAAAAAAAAAAAGTTGTATATTTTGGAGTATTTCAGATTTTGAATAAGGGCTTATAGGCTGGGCATGGTGATACACCTATAATCCCAGCTACTAGGGAGGTTGAGATGGGAGGACCCTTGAGTCCAGGAGTTCAAACTGGGCAATATAGCAAGACACAGTCTTAAAAAAAATAGAATAAGGATTTATAATAAAATGTCACAATCTCCTACCTGTTTTCTCCCCGTGCCCAGCCCCCTCCCACAGTTAATCATTTTTAAGAATTTTTGTTTATCCGTTTTGTGATTTTCTGGCACTTGCCTTTTTAACTCCAACCCAGGGTTATATCACTATTTCTCTTCCTACCAACTTTAAACAATAACTATTCACTACTACTCCCTGCTCTGAATAATATTTGATTACCTTACATTTCCTCCTTCCACTTTATTTTCCTCTTCCCAGTTGCTAAGACTTATAGCTTAGGCTGTCTTATTGGTTACATTTATAATATCAAATAATATATCCAATGCTCTTTACTTGTTTCAGCATATTTGTGTATGTTAGGTAAGAATATTGTTGTCTCTTTTGCTTTTCCTCCATGCCCCCATTTCACATCCCAGTATCTGTCAACCCTGCTTATATATTTATATTGTCAAAATGGATAGCATTTATGGTCTTTTCTGTAATCCTAATTCAGCCTTCTGTGGATTTGTCTAAAGATTAATGCTAAAAAATAATATACAAACCTAAAAACAGAGGTTCTATGATTACATAAATGTTTTCACTCATAGACCAGTCTCCTCCCTGAGACATCCACCCAAGTGCCTCCTAAGTTCTGCCCCCATCTAGACAGCATGCCCTTCGGCTGCTGTTCAGCGGTCATCCAGAAACTTCTCTCTCTGCCCTTCTAAGTTAGACCTACTATTCCTGGTATCCTTGCCTTCCTCTTTTATGGTGTTTCTATTTTGCTGGAGTTCATCCTCAATTATTTTTTTCAGAATTATAAACTATAATTCATGCCATGTTTTATGTGCTTTTTCCTCTCTACTTGCCTTTGGCTGGGAATAGAATTCTATCGAAAAATTATTTTTCCTCTGAACTTTGAAGGCATTGTTCCATTGTCTTTTAGCATCCAGTGTTGCTAATGAGAAGTCAAAAGCTATTCTGATTCTGATTCCCTAGGAGGTAACCATTTTTTTTCCTCTATAGAATCTTTTAGAAGTTTCCGTTTTTCCTTAGTGCTCCCAGTTTCATAGGTATGTGCCTAAATATGGATTAAAGCTGGCTTTAAGGATTTTAACAGAAAGACCCACTTCTTCCTGTCTTCCCTGTTAGGAGTTAGAAAATAAAAGCCATGTTTTAGTTTCTGAAACTCACATTGATATTAGGGAAGTAATAAATCATAAATGCATGTTAACATAATATTCTCTTATCTGACAAATTAAATTTAGAGTGTGCAGTTCAAGTATTTATAACCAAGTTAATAAACACATCCTCTTGGGGCAATGCCAAAGTCACTAATTTTATAGTTTTATAAAAAGCCCTCAAAAGCTATAAAAGTAGAGGCTACCCTTTCCTTATTTATAAGGTAGAAAAAAGAGGCTATATCAGGAGCAAAGAGAATGACTTTATTTTTTATGTTTTCTTTGATTTACCAAAAACTCAAAAATATCTGACCATATTTTAGGAGAGTGATGAACATAACCAAGAAAGTTTAAAGATGAAAGGGTGTAAGGAAGTGTTTCCATGGATAGGTTTTGCATGAGTGCTTTGTCATATAGCAAATGACCCTGGGTTTTAGAACATCAGACCTAGAGAGCAATTTTGGCTCTGCCGTTTTTAGTGACATGAAATAAACAAATTACTTAAACTCAGTAAAGTTTAGTTTCCTTCCTCACCTACCCCTAACTCTGTTGGCTCAACATGGAGGCTTGGAGAGTTAGAAATGTTCTGTATCCAGTGTACCATGACGAGATACGAAGGATGCATTTCTAAATGTAACAGGATGTTAAATTGGAAGTTTTGACTGATGTACCAAGATACAATTGATGCTGCATTCCAAAGGAAGTGCTAGACCATATGCAGAATTTCCAAAAAGAGAAACATAGAAGAACCAGTTGCATAATCCTTGAAATCTGTCACTCACAATGAAGATATAAAAGGGCCCTGAAAGAGAAAATTAAGGAAGCATTTTGTGAGAAAAATTTTAGAAGAGTGTTTTGGATTCTGGGACTCCCACCCTCCTAAGGAAAGTCAGTGGAGTTTTTGAGACCTTAATGCGTATCTCCTGCAGTTGGAAAACAAGTCATCAGTGCCTCAATTATATCTGGAGAAGCTAAAATGGCCCTCGGAAGTAAGGTAATAAACCACATTCAGAAAGTAACTAGTCACCAAGGTTAGTGCAAGCTAAGAGCAGAAGAAGAAATAGAAGCCTCAAGATCATCTTTAAGGGCTCTGACTAGGATGGTAGCTTGATAGACTAAGGAAACACATAAGAATTGTCTTCTAATTAAAACGCAACTATCTTGAGCTATCCCCCATTTATTCGCACAATTCCCTTTTTAAGTACATATTTCTATACTGCCCAGAGTAACTTCGTGATTCTACATTCACAAGACATCTGCAACAGTTCTAAGTTATGAGCTAATTAAAAATAGTAGCTGTTATGGACTGAATTGTGTCTTTCCAAAATTCATATGTTAAAATCTAACCCCCAGTGTAACTATATTTGGAGATAGGGCTTTTGTGATTTAATTAAGGTTAAATGAGGTCATCCTAAGGCAGAGGAAGTCTAAATCTTACAGGGTTGGTGACCTTATGAGAAAAAGAGAGAAAGATGTCTCTGCCATGAGAGGACACAGGAAGAAAATGGCCATCTGCAAGCCAAGAAGAGAGCCCTCACTAGAACCTAACTATGTTGGCACCCTGATATCACAGTTTCAGCCTCCAGAACCGGGAGAAAAGAAATTTTTGTTGTTCAGGCCACTCAGTCTATGGTATTTCATTATAAGCCCAAGCTGACTAATAGAGCAGCTAGTGTTTATCGAGAACCTTCTACATGCTAGACCCCGTTCTAATTGCTTTAAACCTAATGACTCACAACACCCTTAAGAAGTAGGTATCATGGATCCCATCTCTGTTTTGCAGATGATAAAACTGAGGCACACAGAGGGTAACGTGCCCATAGATTCATAGGTGGGACGTGACAGAGTCAGGGTTCAACCCAGCTGGTCCAGCTCTAAAGCCTGAGCTCTTAACCATTATGACATCTGCTCTCTAAACATGTAGTCAGAACAATTCCAGAGAAATAAGTCCGCTTTCTTTGTTTTCCGCAAATATGGCCACTTTTACTATTTCACCTAGTTTTTCAAACCTTCAGAAGAATTTGTGCTGACTTGGAGAGGCCCTGCAAAAGAAATAAAAAGCAAATTTTAAAACTCAGAATTACTTTTCAAAATTAAAGTTGAGTAGGAATGGAACAAAGGAAGAAATAAACAAGTAAATACGGTAGTTGGTGTCCAAGACTGGCCATTCATCAAGATGTGTCAACAACACCGAACTTAAGTTTGATGAGTTCAACATTTTCAAGACTAGCAGAACTTCCTGTGACCTGTATAATTGAGCAGAACTTCTTGGTTAAGATGGGCCTGGGGCTGAACCTCAGCTCTCAAGGCTAAATTTCTTCATTCCACAGTTCTTCCAGGTCACTGTCAAAACCACTGGTAATTTTACACTGCAGTGATCTGTGCCTTTTCCTGGCCTGAGGATAAATAGAAAACTTAACATTTCTAAGAGCTGTTGACACCATGTACTCAGAAACACAATCAGAAAATGTGAAAGGAAACCCTTGAAGGACATGAATGAAGGATGTGGACATTTGCACGTGGAAACTCCCCACATGACGCCAGTTTTGCTTCCCATCTCTGTAGCCAGAAAAATGAGCAGGTCAGAGAGGGTGCAGGGATGCACGTTGAGGCTTTCACAGAATGCAATGCAGGACAGGCACTCCTGGCAGACCTCTGAATGACCATTCTCTGGTAACCACGGAAGTCTAAGGTGCTCTAGAAAGAAGTTACTATGATACTGGGACGACTGGGGAAAATCCAGTTCCTCCACAACCACTATCAAATGTAGTTGTTTGCTCTACTGTTTGACCAACACACCTTGGGACATTTTTTTAAAGTCATTTTTCCTTTTAGGCATGTAGCCCAGCCAATCTAAGCTCATACACACTTAAAGAAAAACTAAGGAAGTAGGCATGCTTTTTCTGAACCCTACAATTGGGCCCTTGATCTGATAACAGGACAGACTATTTGAACTGAGGTCAATTAGAATGGCTTATGATCTGTCTATATAAGCAATCAGGAAAAGTCAGGAAAGGGAACTGGAGGTAGAAAGTGAGATATGACCCTTTGTTTTCAAATATGCACTACACAGACACACAGGAGCTTAGATCTTAATACCTCTCCAGCCCTGGATCCCACTCGAGTAGCCTGAGCAATACCCTCAGCTTTTCCTCTTTAAGCACAATGAAAGATGTTGTTTTCTGTTTTTCCTCTGACAAATACAAGAGTCTCATAATGTTTCCCGTCTTATTTGCCAGGGATAGATGTAGACAGCTTCACTCTCCATTTAATTAGTATTTACTCAATATAAATGACATTCTTTCCTTTATTCAGTCACTTACTCACTCAATATATAAATACCAAGTACCGATCCAGGTCTAAGAGATTCACAGATAATTAAGCCATTGTTCCAGTCCATGGAAAATGAGGGCTGTATAATGTGTCATACATAAAGGCAATAACAGAAGTATGCACATGATGTAGTGACTGCTGAGAGGACAGGGTGACTAAACAGAGGGGACAGGAATCAAGACCCAAAGTGTTCTGGTAAGTAAGGTCCCTGAAAGAAGAACAGAGAGGGTCTAAGGCTTTTTCTCTTGTTAGCATAAGAATCTAAGACTTTGTGCATCCCTGTTTGAGCCCTCACCCTGCTGTCAATAGCATTTTTATAGGTCTTCCTTCAAACCCTGGGATTCCAATGTAACGTGAGTGTCCCAGGAACAGGAAAAGAAGCCATTTAAGATTTTTGCAGAGCTGAATAAATCCACAAGGAGACCATGCGCAACAGCCTTCGACAGCCCCTCGTATTCTGCTCAAATGCAGAGTAACACACTGCTCAAGTACAAAACGATACACCTGCCTAGGTGGAGATGCTGTTAGGAAGTGCCGCTGAGCTTGGCAACGGGCACGCTGAATTCTGCTCCATCACAAGCAGAGCCATGGAGGGGATTTTTCTGCAGCAGTTGAAAAGAAATGATTAAGAGGCAGCATAAGTCTTACGGATCCTGTCCTAGCATTCTGCTTTCTGAAGATAATGACGATGAAGGAAATGACGAATGACCTATGATATTCCTATAAAAACCCTTCTGTCCTATCTCCCCTGCTTTTCTTCTCCTATTCTCTTTCCTGTCTCTAAACCCATTTCTCTAACTCTGATGATTCAAACCCCTTGGCTTGTAAAGACAACCTGAAAATGTTCTCCCCGGTGCTTCTGAGCCATCTGAAGCATGCCTTCCTTGCTAATGACAAGACAGAGCTCAGCTGACACAAGCCATTTTAACATGGAGTATTTGATGGTTCTGTGTTTTGTTCTGATGATTGTTAGCTCTCTTGGTTCATTGGTGTTGGAAATAAATCATATCTAACCTCTTTTGTACTAAAATTAACTGTCTCCTTGGACTGATTATCTTGATCTTGGTCTCTGAGGATTTGTACCCACAGGATCTCCAGCGCGCCTGGCAGCCCAAGTGGTTTGCTGAAGTTACATGTCCAGAGGGTGAGGCTGGCTTTCTCAGGTTCCAATCAAGAGGCACTGGCTACTCCTAAAAACACAGAAATGCTTTAGCAAAGTTCAGAAACCAAGGTAGGAAATAGAATCGCTTTCACATATTTGTGCAGCAAAGACTCTGGTGGAACAGAAAACTAGAACATCTTCATTTGAATATGTCAGTTCTGTTTACTAAATGGGTTTAATTTTTTTCAACACTGTATTGCAGTTCCTTTTTGGAACTTGTCAGTAATAATTTTTTCCTGGTAAAATTGTTTTCCTTGAAGAAGGAGGAGTTAGCACAATTCAAGAAAATAGAAAAAAAAAATCATGCTCGCTTTGGCAGCACATATAGTAAAAACTGGAACGATACAGAGAAGATTAGCATGGCCAAAAAAAAAAAAAATCAATCTTAACCATTTTAAAGCCTGGTAAACAGGTACAAGACTTTGCCACAATTTAAGGCATAAGCGAATGTTCTTTTTAGAGGAGTAGGGACGATGGTCCTCAAAGAGAGAGAAAAAAATAGCATGATGAGCTCAACAGGGGAGGAAGTGGTACATATAAGAAAATGGAACAGGAATGGTGTCAACTGACAAGCAGCTGGTCCATCCCTAATTTCGAGTGCTGACTCTAACTAAATTACTGCCTACTTCTAAAGTGGCCACCTACCCTTGCAGAGGCAAGGATGACTGCATGTTGACCTGAAATTGTTCCCTCTCCATTTTCCACACCATTTGGATGCTCTTCCAATCTCTTGGACTTCTCTCCAGCTCATTGTTTGTTTCTTCTTGCAATTTCCTACTTCTATATGCAAACCCTGAAACTGAATTCAGTACAATTAAAATCTGAGAACCTTTAACATTTTCTTTAAAAAGCTTGTTTCCCTTGCTGATTTCCTGATTCCTGTTCACAGTCTACTACATATATATGCAGAAGACTTGGGCATAACAAACATCACACTACTCACCCTACACAGTATTATGATTTGGCATTATCTCACCATGACACTTTCCTGCTGAAAAAGCCATGAATGTCTCCTCTTCAGCTCTTATAGGATTACAGGACAATGTCCCAATTGCTTCTTTATAATTTCACCATTTAGCCTTGATGTTAAGTGGCCACTATCCATAACCTAGCCTCAAATTCCTATAGGAAGCCCCAGCTCCAGCCATGCCTGTCTTGCAAAGACATCTAGCTCATCTCTATCTCTAAGTCTTTGTTTATGCTGTCCGCTTCACCTCGAATGTTTCCTCCTCCTTTTCATGTATTTAAGCCTTTCTCATAGGTTAAAAGTACATGGATGAAAAAAGATATATAATGCAAACCGTAAGCTACAGAAAGGCTGAAGTGGCTATAATAGCAGATAAAGCAGACCTCAAGGCAAAGAGTATTACCAAAGATGAGCATACATATTTTATAACGATTAAAGAGTAAATTTATCAAGAAGACATAACAATGGTAAATATATGAAAAGTAACAGAGCCTCAAAATACGTGAAGCAAAAATTGACAGAATTAAAGGGAGAGATTCTACAATCATAATGGGAAATTGATTGTAGAATCCACTCTCAACAATTCATAGAAGAACTAGATTTTTTTAAATCAGTGAATACATAAAGAATCTGAATAACTGAACCTGACTGGTATTTATAGACTCCTATGTCCAACAACTTCAAGTACAATAGTATGTTCACTAAGATAAAACACACGCTAGGCCATAAAACAAGTCCAAAAAATTTGAAAGAACCATGATAATGGATGCGGATTAAACAATTAACATGAAATTTGAATGCAGCCCCAGGAAGCAAAACAATAATGACACCGGCACTAATATTCCCAAGCCACCCTTTCCTCCACTGCTGTGTCCATCTTGCCAACAACAACAACAACAACAAAAACCACACACACACACACCCCCCAAAGTACATTACTGTAAAAGTTCAGAATACCAGGGATAAAAGATTAAGGTGCAGATGTTAAAAACTTCCAATTGGGGAAAATTAGATTTCTTACAAAGAAACCAACCCAGTTGGCATCAGACTCATTTATGAAGTAGAGTGATGCCATCAAAACTTGAAGTGAAAATGATTTCCAATCTATAATTCTATTCACAACTTGTCAGTCCATGCAAAAACTAAAGCATTATAATGTTTTAAAGCGTTATTAGAATGTATGCCTCAACAAAACAAGAAATATACCAAGAAAAATGAAGATATAAAATCCAGAAAACAGACTAGGAGAGAGGCAAAAGTAATATATAATGATAACTGTTCAATTTCCCAGGAAGGAAAAAGTCTCTATTGGAGCAGGAGAGGAGCATTTCTTGGAGAAGTTCTCTAGAAAAGTCGGAGCTGCTCCATATGAGTCCATGGGCAAATTTTTAAAATTGAGATATAGTAGAAATATTAGAACATTCGAAAAATTAATCATAAGTATATTTTTTAAGAGGCATAAAAAATGAAGTAGGCACTGGGCATAGTGGCATGCACCTATCATCCTGGCTACTTGGGAGGCTGAGGCAGGAAAATCTCTTGAGTCCAGGATTTCAAGTCCAGCCTGAGCAACAGAGTAAGACCCCATTTAAAAAAAAAAAAGTTAAATATTTTTTTACAGACTAAAAATAAATGAGGCAATTGTCAGTTCCAGGAGAAATAAAAGGCCCTACAAGAAGGAAAACACAGTTGTGATGAACTATTTGGCATAAGTCTGCATGTGCATAACAAAGAAACTGAAATTGTTTTATTTAAACAGATAAGTAAAAGGAGAAGAAGAGAACATGGAGGAGTTAAATTTTTATCTGTTACAGCAAAAATGCCATAAAATATTACTAAAATGTGTCAGTTAATAAATAACCACATTATTTATATCACATGAATTAGAGTACTTAGAACAATGATTATTACATAGTAAGTAGTGTCAGCTATTATTCAAAATATGAAGTTAAACATCAGGGGAAAGAGACGAATTGTGAGTGGTTGTCACTAGGGTAGAGGATTCAGGCAGAGAAGGAAAACTATTCTGGTTCATTATAAGCTTTTTAGTACTACATGACTTTTGAAATATTGTTTTTGTGAAAGTAAAAGTTAAATGAATAATAAAACAGCTATATTATAGAATAAATTATAAACATAAAAATATTAAGACATTGTAAATAAGGAAGAAGTAATGTATAAGTATAGTGAATGTAAATTTTCAAGAGCAAAGTATAAATTTTTAAAAGTCATATTAAGATCCTTCATACACTAGCAAAGTTAAAAAATGAAAGAATTCTTAAATCACTGTACTCATGCTCAAAAATAAGAACATACTCCATAACAAACAAACAAACAAAAACCACTCCAATCTCCCTAAGAGGATATGCTCAAAAAGAAAAAAAAATAGATGGAAAACCAGGTAAATGAAACCTAAGCTGAATATTCAATACATAACATGGCTTCAAACCACCCATATGAAGCTAGAAGTCAGGATAGTGCTTTATAGCCATTAATGGCTGCCAAAATATTTATATCACAGCAAAAAAGAAGTCACCTACCCATAAATAGGAGTAAGCACTGAGTTTCCATACTAGACTAGCACTAGAGTCCACCCTACATTTAGATGTAGAGATACTTGTAGATGTAGAGATACTTGGGCAACGTAAAAAGAACATTAAAATGAACAGTTTTTGGCCAGGCACGGTGGCTCATGCCTGTAATCCTAGCACTCTGGGAGGCCAAGGTGGGTGGATCACAAGGTCAAGAGATTGAGACAATCCTGGCCAATATGGTGAAACACTGTCTCCACTAAAAATACAAAAATTAGCTGGGCGTGGTGGCACACACCTGTAGTCCCAGCTACTCAGGAGGCTGAGGCAGGAGAATTGCTTGAACGCAGGAGGCAGAGGTTGCAGTGAGCTGAGGTCATGCCACTGCACTCCAGCCTGGTGACAGAGTGAGAATCTGTCTCAAAAATATATATATATTTTTTTACATCTTCAAAGAAATAAAAGAAGAAATATCATTTATAAAAGACCAGGAAATAAGAAAATGAAAACATCTTTAAAATGTAAAATACTTACAAAAAAATTTAATAGATAGTTTTAAAAGACTAGACATCAATGAAGTGGTAGGAAGAAATGAAAAAATCACCCAAAAAGCTACTAAAAAAGATAAAAAGCTGAAGAAAAAAAGAAGGAAAAGTTCAGACAAAGAGAAGTTCCAACATATATTTGGCAATAGTTTCATAAGCATAGACTAGAGAGAATGTTGAAGGTGGGGGTGCGTGAGAGTAGCTGGGAATATTCCAAAACTGAATAGAGTCATGAGTTCTGAGACTGAGAGAGCTCATCAAGTGCCAAGAAGGGCAAAGCTTTAAAAATCTACACCTAGATACACTGTAGTGAAAGAGCACAATATTAAAATTAAAGAGTCAGAGAAAAAAGAGAAAACAGTCAATCTATAAGAGAATGACCATCATACTGACAGCAGACTTCTCATAAGCAACAACAATGGCAATAAGAAATCTACAGGGAGAAAGCAAACAACTTGAAAAACGTATTTCAGGACACTGTCCATGAAAACTTCCCCAACTTTGCTAGAGAGGCCAACAGTCAAATTCAGGAAATACAGAGAAATCCTGCAAGATTCTACCCAAGAAGATCATCTCCAAGATACATAATCATCTGATTTTCCAAAGTCAAAATGAAAGACAGATGTTAAAGGCAGCTAGAGAAAAAGGGCAGGCCACCTACAAAGGGAACCCTATTAGTCTAACAGCAGACCTCTCAACAGAAACCCTACAAGCCAAAAGAGACTGGGGGCCAACATTCAACATTCTTAAAGAGAAAACTCTTCAACCAAGAATTTCATATCAAGCCAAATTAAGCTCCTTAAGTGAAGGAAAAATAAGATATTTTTCAGATAAGCAAATGTCAAGGGAGTTTGTTACCACCAAGACCTGCCTCATAAGAGATCATGAAAGGAGCACTAAATATAGAAGACTGTTGCCATCCAATACATAAATACACTTAAGTACACAAACCAGTGACACTATGAAACAACCACACAAGCAAGCTGGCATAATAACCAGCTAACAACATGATAATAGGATCAGATCCACACATCTCAACACTAACCTTGAATATAAATGGGTTAAATGCTAGAATATAAATGGGCAAGCTAGATAAAAAAGTAAGACCCAGTGGTATGCTGTCTTCAGGAGAACCATCTCACACCTAATGACACCCACAAGCTCCAAATAAAGGGATACAGAAAAATCTACCAAGCAAATGGAAATCAGAAGAAAAGCAGGAATTGTAGTCCTAATTTCAGACAAAACAAACTTTAAACCAACCAAAATCAAAAAAGACAAAGAAGGGCATTACATAATGGCAGAAAGTTCAATTCAACAAGAAGACCTAAGTATTCTAAATATATCCACCCAATACAAGAGCACCCAGATTTATAAAGCAAGTTCTTACAGACCTACAAAGAAACTTAGATTCCCACAAAATAATAACAGGAGACTGCCAACACTCCGCTGACAGTATTAGACAGATTATCAAGGCAAAAAATTAACAAAGATATTCAGAACCCAAACTCAACATTGGACCAAATGGATCTGATACACCTCTACAGAACTCTCCACCCCAAAATAACAGAATATACATTATTGTTGTCACATGGCACACACTCTAAAATAAACTACATAATTGGACATAAAACAATCCTTAGCAAATGCAAAAGGACCAAAATCATACCAAACACATTCTCAGAACACATTGCAATAAAAACAGAAGACTTAAAAAATCACTCAGAAACATGCAATCACATGGAAATTAAACAATATGCTCCTGAATGACTTTTGGGTAAATAATGGAATTAAGGCAGAAATCAAGAAGTTCTTTGAAACTAATGATAACAAAGATACAATATACCAGAATCTCTGGGACACAGCTAAGGCAGTGTAAAGAGGAAAATTCATAGCACTAAATGCCTAAGTAAAAAAATTTAGAAAGATCTCAAATTAACAACCTAATATCACGGCTGAAGGAATTAGAGAAGCAAGCGCAAACCAACCCCAAAACTAGCAGAAGACAAGAAATAACCAAAATCAGAGTTGAAGTGAAGGAAATCAAGACACAAAAAGACTATTCAAAAGATCAACAAATCCAGGAGTTTGTTTTTTGAAAAAATTAATAAGATTAGCCTAGCTGCTAGGAAGACTAATAAAGTAGAAAAGAGAGAATATACAAATAAACACAACTAAAAATGGCAAAGGGGATGTTACCATTGACCTCACAGAAACAAAGACCATCAAAAACTACTATGAACACCTCTGTGCACACAAACTAGAAAACCTAGAAGAGATTAATACATTCCTGGACACATATATCTTCCCAAGACTGAATCAGGAAAAAATTGATTCCTTGAACAGACCAATAACAAGCTCCAAAATTGAATCAGTAATAAATAGCCTACAAGCCAAAAAAAAAAAAAAAAAAAAAGGCCCAGAATCAGTTGGATTCATAGCCAAATTCTACCAGATGTACAAAGAAGACCTGATACCACTCTTATTGAAACCATTCCAAAAATTTGAGAAGGGACTCCTTCCCAACTCATTCTGTGAGGCCAGCATCAACCTGACATCAAAACCTGGCAGAGACACGACAAAAAAAGAAAATTTCAGGCCAATATCCTTGATGAACATTTGTGCAAAAATCCTCAACAAAGTACTTGCAAACTGAATCCAGCAGCACATCAAAAAGCTAATTCACCATGATCAAGCAGGCTTCATCCCTAGGATGCAAGGTTGGTTTAACATATGCAAACCAATAAATGTGATTCATCACATAAACAGAACTAAAGACAACACATGATTATCTTAGGAGATGCAGAAAGGCTTTCAATAAAATTCAACATCCCTTCATGTTAAAAACTCTCAACAAACTGGGTATTGAAGGAACATACCTCAAAATAATAAGAGCCATCTATGATAAACCCACAGCTAACATCATACTCAATGGGCAAAAGCTGGAAGCATTCCCCTTGAAAATGGGCACAAGAAAAGGATGCCCTCTCTTACCACTCCTATTCAACATAGTACACGAAGTCCTGGCTAGAGTAATCAGGCAAGAGAAAGTAATAAAGAGCATCCATGTAGGAAGTCAGACTGTCCCTGTTTGCAGATGACATGATTCTATACCTATAAAACACAATAGTCTTGGTCCAAAAGCTCCTTCGGCTGATAACTTCAGCAAAGTTTCAGGATACAAAAATCAGTGTACAAAAATTACTAGCATTTCTATACACCAGCAAAACCCAAGCCGAGAGTCAAATCAGAAACACAGTCTCATTCACAATTACTGCAAAAAGGATAAAATACCTAGGAATACAGCTAACCAGGGAGGTGATAGATCTCTACAGTGAGAATTACAAAACACTGCTCAAAGAAATCAGAGCTGACACAAATGGAAAACATTCCATGCTCATAGATAGGAAGAATCAATATCATTAAACTGCCCAAAGCAATTTACAAATTCAATGCTATTTCTATCAAACTACCAACTGCATTTTTCATGAAATAGAAAAAACCATTTTAAAATTCACATGGAACCAAAAAAGAGTGTGAATTGCCAAGGCAATCCTAACCAAAAAGAACAAAGCTGGGGCCATCATGTTACCTGACTTCAAACTAGACTACAAGTCTACAGTAATTAAAACAGCTTGGCACTGGTATAAAAACAGATACATAGACCAAGGGAACATAAAACAGGGCCCAGAAATAAGACCACACAGCTACAAACATCTAATCTTTGGCAAAGCTGACAAAAACAAGCAATGGGGAAAGAACTCCCTATTCAATAAATGGTACTGGGATAACTGGCTAGCCATATGGAAAAGATTGAATTTGGACCCCTTCCTTACACTATATACCAAAATAAACTCAAGATGGATTAAAGACTTAAATGTAAAACCCAAAATCATAAAAACCCTAGAAGACAACCTAGGCAATACCATTCTGGACACAGGAACGGGCAAAGATTTCATGACAAAGATGCCCAAAGCAATCACAACAAAAGCAAAATTTGACAAATGGAATCTGTTTAAACTTAGGAGCTTCTGCATAGTAAAAGAAACTATCAACAGAGTAAATAGACAACCTACAAAATGGGAGAAAATATTTGCAAACTATGCATTTGGCAAAGGTCTAATATCCAGCATCTCTAAGAAACTTAAACAAAAGTACAAGAAAAAAACAAACAACCCCATTAAAAGGTGGGCAAAGAACATGAACAGACAATTTTCAAAAGAAGACACACATGCGGCCAACTAGCATATGTAAAAAAGCTCAATATCACTGATAATTGGAGAAATGCAAATCAAAACCACAATGAGATACCATCTCATACCAATCAAAATGGCTATTACTAAAAAGTCAAAAAATAGCAGATGTGCCAGATGTGGTGGCTCATCCCTGTAATCCCAGCACTTTGGGAGGCTGAGATGGGCAGATCATTTGAGGTCAGGAGTTCGAGACCAGCCTGGCCAACATGGTGAGGCCCTGTCTTTACTAAAAATACAAAAATTATCTGGGCGTGGTGGCATGCACCTGTAATCCCAGCTACTTGGGAGGCTGAGGTAGGAGAATTGCTTGAACCCAGGAGGTGGAGGTTGCAGAGAGCTGAGATCATGCCACTGTACTCCAGCCCGGGTGACAGAGCGAGATCCTGTCCAAAAAAGAAAAGCAGATGCTAGTGAGGTTGCAGAGAAAAGGGAACACTTACACACTGTTGGTAGGAGTATAAATTAGTTCAACCATTGTGCAAAGCAGTGTGGTGATTCCTCAAGGAGCTAAAAGCAGAACTACCATTAGACCTAGCAATGCCATTACTGGCTATATACCCAGAGAAATATAAATCATTCTACCATAAAGACACAAGCATGCAAATGTTCATTGCAGCACTATTCACAATAGCAAAGACATGAATCAACCTAAATGCCCATCAATGACAGGGTGGATAAAGAAAATGTGGTACATGTACACCATGGACTACTACTATAAAGCCATTGAAAAGAAAGAGATCATGTCTGTTGTGGGAATGTAGATGGTGCTAGAGGCCATAATCCTTAACAGACTTACACAGGAGCAGAAAACCAAATACTGCATGTTCTCAATTCTAAGTAGGAGCTAAATGATGAGAACGCATAGACACAAAGAAGGGAACAACAGATGCTGGTGGGGGTGTGAGGAAGGAGAGAAATAAAAAAAATAACTATTGGGCATTAGGCTTAGTACCTGGGTGACAAAATGATCTGTACAACAAACCCCCATGACACATATTTACTGATATAACAAGCCTGTACCTGTATCCCTGAACCTACAATAAACATGTTAGAAATTCAAGAAAAAATTTCTTAAGTCTGTGGAATAATAGTGCCAAGAAAAAAACACTGTGTTTGAAATTCTCTACAAACTACCATTCAACAGGTTGGATTCAGAAAAATTATTTACCATTAATCTTTCTTTAAAAACAGAACCAAAAAAAAAAAAACCCTACTTAATATGTATTTAGGAAGGAAAAATATATACACTTGAAGAAAGAATCAAATGTATGGGGAAAATTTTGAAAAACATGTTAGCAAATCTAAAGAAGTAATAATTATAAATAATGATACAAGTGATTTCTATACTTAGAAACAAGGAAGAATGCTAATACTAGATAATTCTAGTATAGGAGTGATGGAAGTTCATTCAGGTAAAAATTAATGCTTCTAGCTAGAGAATGATAGAGATACTTTTAAGCATTGAGAGAAAAATGTAAATTTAAATGTGTGTTAAAAGTCTAGGAAAAGTTATTAAAAGAACAGAAATCATAAGCATATGTTCCAAACAAATGAGAGAAGAAGAAAGAATAAACAAAACTCAATCAAGTCTGGGCTAGGTGGCTCATACCTGTAATCCCAGCACTTTGGGAGACAGAGGCCGGCAAATCACCTGAGGTCAGGAGGTCGAGATCAGCCTGGCCAACATGGTGAAACCATGTCTCTACTAAAAAATGTGTTGGTTGTGGTGGCGGGCACCTGTAATCCCAGCTACTTGGGAGGCCAAGACAAGAGAATCGCTTGAACCCAGGAGGCAGATGTTGAGGTGAGTCGAGATCGTGCCGCTGCACTCCAGTCTGAGCAACAAAATCAAGACTCCGTCTCAAACAAACAAACAAAAAACTCAACCCCAAAATAGCAAGAAAGGAGGAAAACAAAATAAAAGAAAAACATAATAAATAGAAAGCATAAAATGAAATGTCAATAATAAGTCTTAATAAATGCAGATAAATTCTCATTGTATTTTGAGAAAGAAACCAGGTACGAGTCTCTGAGACAAGGTTAACTATCAATCAACAAATGTAAAAGCCAGGAAAAAACTGAGCGGCTTCTGGTTAGAGAGACTCTGTTTTTTTCCTAAAATACAATGGAGAGAGTGAGGGGGGCAGGTGTAGGGTTGAGACTTCAGGGATAGGGTGATCTTGCCAACCATTTTGAGTCAAAAGTAATAGACCCATTGAAGGTAACTCAAGTAACAGGCAGTCTATGTAACTGACAGACGAACAAATTGTCAAGAGAGAATCTGATTAGCCAATGGTCAGTCAATAGATTGCCTCACTGGAATTTGGGCATCAAGTGTCCATCTTTTGTCCAAATATCTGTGTGTCAGGGTTGGGGCAGGGGATGGGTTACACACTGAAGAATGTAGCTACGTAGAGGATAGTTCCCAGAGCACATTAAGCATGGCCACCAAACCTGTCTCTTACAAACAGTAATAGCCTAAAGCAGCGTATCAGTAAGGAACATGAATGGAAGTCCACTAGAATTGAGGAAACGGGCAGTACTGAGAACTCAACTTAAAACTAGAAACCATAAACGATAAGTGGAATTAATAGCCAAGGTTGTTCCATTTCCTCCAGCCAGGGAAGGGAACGAACGAAGTTAGAGTTGGGGGTGGGATGGGATTAACAAGGTGGTAGGAGAAACCGCCATGGGATCCTGCCAGGTAAGGTGGGAAATAAAGCCCAGAAAGGGCAGGAGGACCAGGAGAGTAGACAGGGGCAAGGAATAACTGTGACTCTGAGGCTTGGTGGGAGCAGCCTTTGCAGGAGAGAAGGAAAGGACAAGGTGGAAAGTAAGAGATGGTGACTAGGGACGAGAAGCTGCTGCTGGAGTTTTCAAAGCAGAAGCAGCTCTGGATGTAGCAGGACAGACAGGAGACCAGGAAGAGAGGGACTGGTTGAGAGCTGGATAGAAGATAATGTAAGCAGAGGTCATGGAAATGGTGAGAAGAAACCCCGAAACACAGACACAAACTGCCTCCTGGGCCCAAGACACATGTTAATGAAAATTAACAGCCTTAAAATGTATCAATGGGTCCTGCTGCTTGCAGGATGGAATTCTAACTCCTTATCACATAAGCCTTTATGATCTTTCATTTTCACTCATCTCCCAGCACGCCACCGCCCAGGCCCTTGACTCTTCTACTGAACCCCTTTCTTCCATGTGCACATGCTGATTTCTCAACCTGGAATCCTTTCCCTACATCTTTCCCCAGTGGACTGTTACTGAGTTTTCAGAGGTAAGCCCTATTCCTCTCCTTCGGAGAACCTTTTCGGAGTGTGCAGTCTGAGTTGAATGCCCCACTTCCCACTCCCCAATCTGCTCCCCCTGAACTCTAGGCATCTCTGTCACAGCATATACCTCACACTGCCAAGTTACCAAAGGGTAGGGGCTGCATCTTACATATTTGGGTATCCGAATACCTAGTGAGATTCCTAATATAGCCTCTCAGTATATACTTTTTTTTTTTTGAGACAGTAACACTCTGTCGCCCAGGCTGGAGTGCAGTGACGCGATCTTGGCTCACTGCAACCTTCGTCCCCGCTGGTTCAAGCGATTCTCCTGCCTCAGCCTCCCGAGTAGCTAGGACTACAGGAGTGTGCCACTTTTTAAGTATATGCATGAACTTCAAGAGATTTGAAAGAAATTGTGTCATCACATTCCACTACAATGAGAAATCAAAGACATAAAGATCAACAAGCATCTTCAAGTGCCATGCAATAAAACATGGCATCAAGAAGGTGCAGTTGGAGTCATTAGGAGGGGACTGAGAAGAGTGGGTATGGGCTGCAAGGGATATTACATTGACTGAGGAGTCTAGGATGAAACAGGATGGGAGAACTCACTCGATATGTTTGTACTGTGAGTACCATGCGTGTGATTCTGGGTCACAGGAATGAGAGAGACAAGGAACTGAAAGGCCACCAACATCTGGCTGTTCCCCATATATTTCATGACCTCAATAGACTTTGGAGATGGAAATTTACATCCCCATTTTACTGAGAAGCCAGCCACAGGGTTCACAATGGAGTTTAGGAGGAAAGTCCTGATAAATCCGTGGCAATCCTATCCCAGGTGTAGTGAGATCAGATCATTATGTCAGGCTTGGGCTTTCTCAAGCAGCAAGTTTATTCAAAGTCCTACAAAGGCAAAGGACCTTGCCTTTTGGTTCTTCTTACGTCCTGTAACACCTAGCATGTGTTACAGACTTGTTAGTACTCAGTATGCATTTGTTGGTTGAATGAACAAATGAATTAATGAATGAATAACTGTTTAAGTATAAGGCTCAGGCACTCTAAATTCTTAACAGAGATTATATTATTTAACCCTCACAATATCTATAATTATCCGCTATTTTACAGATGATTAAACTGAGATTAGGAAAGTTTAAAAAGTTTACCCAAAGCCACGCAAGGCAAAAATTTCCCCAGGCCTTTACTATTTCAGAGTCCGTACTTGCAACCACTCTGCTACACACCCCCCTCACTTAACAGATTCCTCTGAATTAATGGATTTCTCTGGAAATCTTTCTCAAAAGAAGATGGATAGTCCCTGATGATCCAATACTATGAGAAAAACACGGGGACTTGAGGGTTAGTTCAAAATGTAGCAAATCTAAAAATACACTGGCTTCGCTTTTAGATATTTGTCCAAGAGGGGTGGAACAACTTTAATTAGTGTAACAGGACAATAGGAATTAAATTGCCTTGGTCACAAGATTTTTACAGGATGACACAGATGGTATAACTATCCAACTTCAAAGATTTGGAAAGATGTTCCTGCTAACACTGGAGAATAGAAACCTGTTTTTCATCAACTAGGCTGGCCTGACAAATTAAGTCTGTGGAGTCATTAGATTAAGATAAGAGCTTATCTCCTAGGCTGACATTTATTCAGAGGTTTTTATACTGCTCAGCTAGTAATTAGTGCTGTTGAATTTTTAACACTGCTTTGTCCAGTCATTCAAAAATTCTAGTGGTATATTTGCATCTCCTGTGTATGTTTTTGGTTATTAAACATAGAAGAGGAATGCAAGTGAATTACTTTAGAAGGTTTAAATAATTCTTCCAAAAGTTATTCTGTGGTGAAATATCCAGCTTAATGACTTATTTGCAGAAGAAAGTAGCAGTTCTCCCAACTGATAAATGTTGAAGAAGAAGTTGCTTTTTACTATGGGATCTATAATTTATTTCAAGGCATACATATTACAGGTTTATTATGTTCTAGTTGAATCATTACAACTATGATCACATGCAGTAATGGTTTCCTGCTGTTTCCCACCCCCAATTCAGTAAACATACTATAGATTGAGGGTATAGCTCAAAGCTTTTTTCTTTGGGGGTTTTTAAAAGTTTATTTCCAATGGATGATTTGACTGTGAAAAGTTTTATTTTTCCCATTTTCTTATAGTTATAATAACAACTTGATTGCTACAGAATAAACTAATACCTTAAGCCTGCACACGTGTCGTGACAGTCTGTCAAACAAACAATATTCACATTTTTTAAGATGCTTGGTTTGCAAAATTCCAATTTCTATGTGGAAATACTAATTAGTAATCAGATGGGTAACAATCCCTGTTTTAAGCAAGTTCATCACATGTTTAAAGTTGCATCCTGTTAACATTACTATCACCTCATTTATTCTGTCCTAAGTGTGAACATCTCTCATCACTCAACATACTGCATTTGCCACTTTTAGAAAAATGTGGCTGAGAGAATTTGGGAGGGATAAGTAAAAGATCTGACCCTACTAGTTCACCTTAACGTCACCCAACAGGAAGCCTCAGAAACAAACAAACAAACAAAATAACACACACTTAAGATACCCAGTCTGGAAGACAAGTTCTCTTTCACTAAAATTTGACCGTTGTGGTTTTGCAGTTAACAGGCTTAAGTTACAGTCACTTGCTAATCAGTCTGTATGTGTGATGGGTATAGAACCTCTTGTCATGTGCACACACTGACCAACATGAACTGTCCCATTAAGCGTTTGAAATTCTTCATGTTTGTTATGACACACAATCATCCTTTCTCTGTGCCCCAAGTAAGTTCTACTCCGCTCTTGGCATCCCTGTTAAATAGTATAGTGAAAAGAACAGGCCCTAGTTTACCACTTCAATGAGTCATTGAACATGTTTTCCTGATGGAAAAATAAGAAGTTTGCTCAGCGTAATCTTTAAATATGCCCCTCAGGGTCCTGCATCTCAGATCTGTGATCTGATCTCCAAGGCAGAAATATAAGAAAACTAAATGGATGGAGAAAATCACAAGGGAAGAATATATGACTATGAGTTTAGATTCATCTGAGGAATTTGTAAAATTAACTCTGAAATAGTAGTACAGAAACTCTGAGATTATATTTAGTCATAGAATAGAGATAAGAGTATATTTGTTAAATGAATGCATGAATTCATGGAGAGGTAGAATGGAATACTGAGATTTGAAATCAGACACACCTGGGTTCAATTCCCAATGCTGCCACATACTTGTTTTGTCACCTTGGAAAATACTTAAGCCTCTCTGACCCTACTTCTTCATTAGTACTAGTATAATAACTAGCCCATAGGGTTGCTGGCAAGACAAACAAAAATCTCCATGAGCACATGGTAGGTGCTCAAAAAAACATTTGTTTTCATTTCACTCTCCTCCAGGTTGTTTTGGTTTTCTGTGTGTGTGTGTGTGTGTGTGTGTGTGTGTGTGTTTTTAATTCTCTGATTCCACGTAAATTAAGTTGTAAAAATATCACCATCCAGCTTTCAAATTCATGTATTACCAACTACTACTAACACATTTGATATGTGTTATTATTATCCTTTGATATGTACTGAAAAAGGAAGAGAAGAGGAAAAGCATAACACTTCCCTTCCAACTCCCCACGGGTAATCAGGCCAGGGAAGGGTAGGTGTCATTCAGTGTGTTTACAATGTACTCCGTCTCAGTACTCAGCCTTTCTTAACTCATCCACCACCCCCAACTTTCTGAAGAGCAACATGTTATTAGAGCACTAACGAGGTCATTTAGCAGAAACCACGGGCAGGGAGTAATGAATGTACTATCAGGCTCAGAGAACAGCTTGGGCAAAAATCCAAACAGTCCATGTTCAACTCTGATGAGCCGACCTAAAGTTGGAAAGTAGAGCTTGGAAAAAGGTTAATAATAGGACACCAAAAACGAAAGCCCCTTCTCCAGAAAGCCCCAAAGCAATGCTTTGAGCACAACCCTTGGAGAGCCAGGTGGTATGGGCAGTGTCTGGGCATCATGAGAAGCTTGGTGGCACCTTGCACCTTCAGACTATCAGGGATCTGAAGAATACAAAGTCTGGAAAGGGTTGAGAGGTCATCTCATTCAATTTCCCCATTTTACAGATGAGTTCATAGTGCTCCAGAGACCCGAATTGGCTTAACGGGCCGCTTAGAAACAAATCCGGACTTAGTACCAAGGCCTACAGATAACCAGGCAGTGCTAGACTCATTAGCCCATGCGGTCTCCTTTCCTTTGAAGAGGACATTTAGAAGACCATTTGGACAGTGTACAAAGAGACTTCAAACAAGGCCAGCTTTACTTGGACCACTTCTAGAGTAATTAAGTCCCAGAAAAATAAACCCATCTACCCACCAGTTTGCATTTGAAATTAGCACTCTTAATAGAGTTACAACTGCTAAGATTATGAGGCCAGCATCATCGTGATACCAAAACCTGGCAGAGACACAACAACAAAAAAAAGAAAATTTCAGGCCAATAGCCCTGATGAACATCGATGCGAAAATCTTCAATAAAACACTGGCAAACTGAATCTAGCAGCACATCAAAAAGCTTATCCACCACAATCAAGTTGGCTTCATCCCTGGGATGCAAGGCTGGTTCAACATATGCAAATCAATAAGTGTAATCCATCACATAAACAGAATCAATGACAAAAAGCACGTGATTACCTCAATAGATGCAGAAAAGGCCTTCAAGAAAATTCAACATCCCTTTATGCTAAAAACTCTCAATAAACTAGGCATTGATGGAATGTATCTCAAAATAATAAGAGCTATTTATGACAAACCCACAACCAATATCATACTGAATGGGCAGAAGTTAGAAAGATTCCCTTTGAAAACTGGCACAAGACCAGGATGCCCTCTCTCACCGTGACTCCTGTTCAACGTAGTATTGGAAGTTCTGGCCAGGGCAATCAATCAGGCAAGAGAAAGAAATAAAGGACATTCAAATAGGAAGAGAGGAAGTCAAATTGTCTCTGTTTGCAGATGACACAATTGTGTATTTAGAAAATGCCATCATCTCAGCCCCAAATCTCCTTAGGTTGATAAGCAACCTCAGTAAAGTCTCAGGATACAAAATCAACGTGCAAAACTCACAAGCATTCCACAATAGACAAACAGAGAGCCAAATCATGAGTGCACTCCCATTCACAATTGCTACAAAGAGAATAAAATATCTAGGAATACAACTTACAAGGGATGTGAAGGACCTCTTCAAAGAAAACTACAAACCACTGCTCAAGGAAATAAGAGAGGACACAAACAAATGAAAAAACATTCCATGCTCATGGATAGGAAGAATGAATATCATGAAAATGGCTATACTCCCCAAAGTAACTTATAGATTCAATGCTATTCCCATCAAGCTACCGTTGACTTTCTTCACAGAATTAGAAAAAACTACTTTAAATTTCATATGGAACCAAAAAAGAGAATGTATAGCCAGGACAATCCTAAGCAAAAAGAACAAAGCTGGAGACATCACACTACCTGACTTCATACTCTACTATAAGGCTACAGAAACCAAAACAGCATGGTACTGGTACCAAAACAGAAATACAGACCAATGGAACAGAACAGAGGCCTCAGAAATAACATCACACATCTACAACCATCTGATCTTCAACAAACCTGACAAAAACAAGCAATGGGGAAAGGATTCCCTATTTAATAAATGGGGTTGGGAAAACTGGCTAGCCATATGCAGAAAACTGAAACTGGACCTCTTCCTTATACCTTAAACAAAAATTAACTCGAGATGGATTAAAGACTTAAATGTAAGACCTAAAACCATAAAAACCCTAGAAGAAAACCTAGGTAATACCATTCAGGACATAGGCATGGGCAAAGACTTCATGACTAAAACACCAAAAGCAATGGCAACAAAAGCCAAAATTGACAAATGGGATCTAAGTAAACTAAAGAGCTTCTGCACAGCAAAATAAACTATCATCAGAGTGAACAGGCAACCTACAGAATGGGAGAAAATTTTTGCAATCTATCTGACACAGGGCTAATATCCAGAATCTGCAAGGAACTTAGACAAATTTACAAGAAAAACAAACAACTGCGTCAAAAAGTGGGCAAAGGATATGAACAGACACTTCTCAAAAGACATTTATGCAGCGAACAAACATATGAAAAAAAGCTCATCATCACTGGTCATTAGAGAAATGCAAATCAAAACCACAATGAGATACCATCTCACGTCAGTTAGAATAGCGATCATTAAAAAGTCAGGAAACAACAGATGCTGGAGAGGATGTGGAGAAATGGGAACACTTTTACACTGTTGGGAGTGTAAATTAGTTCAACCATTGTGGAAGACAGTGTGGCGATTCCTCCAGGATCTAGAACCAGAAATACCATTTGACCCAGCAATCCCATTACTAGGTATATACCCAAAGGATTATAAATCATTCTACTGTAAAGACACATGCCCACATATGTTTTCTGCAGCACTGTTCACAATAGCAAAGACTTAGAACCAACCCAAATACCCATCAATGATAGATAGGATAAAGAAAATGTGGCATATATACATACCATGGAATACTATGTAGTCATAAAAAAAAAGGATGAGTTCATGTCCTTTGCAGGGACGTGGATGAGGCTGAAAACCATCATTCTCAACAAACTAACACAAGAACAGAAAACCAAACATCACATGTTCTCACCCATAAGTGGGAGTTGAATAATGAGAACACATGGACAGAGGGAGAAGAACATCACACACCAGGGCCTGTTGGGGGATGGGGGGGCTAGAAGAGCATTAGGAGAAATACTAATGTAGATGATGGATTGATGGGTGCAGCAAACCACCATGGCATGTGTATACCTATTTAACAAACATGCATATTCTGCACATGTACACCAGAACTTAAAGTATACTTAAAAAAAAAAAAAAAGAAATTCCATAGTCAAAAACGTGGGGAATTTTTGTTCTAGCTTTTTTGCTCCAGATATTGGAAATATATCTCTTTTCCATTTTTTACAGCATTATTATTTTTTTAAATAACTATTCTAAGTGCTCCTAAGTAGGAAAGAAAGAACTTAGTCACTATCAATATTTAAAGTACTAACAAATTAAAATTCATTGGATGAATTTGTTCCAGGGATTACTTTCATTTCAACAAGCAATTATTAAGCACTTACCACATACACAATACTACAAGGCAGTTTGGGATGAACACAAGGTATAGAGCATTCTATTTCTGTCTTGAGAAACTGACCATTCATTTAGGCAGGTCTGACATACCTACAAAGATAGTGGAGAATAATGAAAGAAACAAATGAAAACTACTAGGAGTTCCTTAGGTCTTGCAAAATATATTTTTCTTTCATTTAAAATGGTAAGTGAAGAGTATGGCTTTGGAGCAAGGAGGCATTTATTTGCGCTTTTGATGTGTGTAGTCCCTTTCTAAGAGCCTCTGCTTGGGATAGCTGCTCCACATGTCTGGGTTCCCCTAAGACTCACCCCCAGGAACCAGAGTTTTCCCAAGAGCCCTTTTCCTGTTATCTGGGCATCCTATATTCCTCACACGCAGATCCTACACATATGCCCCTTGGTTCTCCCAGAACCTATATGAAGCCAGGAGAAAATCTGCCTTACAGGGTATGATAAGCCTCAGTAAGATGGTACAGTGCCAAAAATAATGCAAGAGTAAAAACGATGCCTCGAGCATGGAGGCCTGGGTGGGCAGTTATTGTCCCCATAACACAGTCTTCATTGTTTGTCTTTGAAAACAATGTCACAATGAGAGAAAACTCTTCAAAGCACTAGATTACCAACGAATTCAGGTCTTGGTATAAGACAGTGTAAAGCAAGTATTAATATTTATGGCCACAGTTCCTGCCCAGTTGTTTAAAACTAAGACTTACCAAGACATTTTTCTCTCTTCCAACCCTCTTAAGTGTAGGAGTACCCAGTCAGAACATGATGATGCTCTCCGGTGGTGTGAGAGACAGGCTGCTGGATTGAAATTCAGACTTTGGAGATTTGAACCCAGATTCAAATTCTAGCTTAGGAATTTCAGAGCTGTGTGTCATTAAGCAAGTTGCTTAACCTCTCTGAATCCCAGGCTCCTCACTGGAAAAATAAAGATGCTAATGGTATGTAGCTCATAGGATTATTGTGAATATTAAATGACACAAGACGCCTGATACATAGTAGGTGCTTGATGAATTTTTGCTTGATGAATGTTTTCAGGGCAAAATCCCAGCACTGTCTCTTTTAAGGAGGGAAAAATAAAACAAGCTACTTTTTCAGAATGCAACAGCTGGTGCTAGGAATGGATGCAACCACATCAGGGGAGAGTGCCACTCATCCTCAGAGTCAAATGTACTTTATGGATATAGCAATTTGCATCTTGTCAAATGTTCCCCAACATTTTGCAAAAATTCCCCAAATGTCAAATTAGTGAGTAATCTGTACAGTACTGAAGATCTTGTTATCCTCTGACTGATTCATAATATATTTTGGGTGTCCCAGACACCAGTTCAAGTAAATGTTAGTAAATAAGGAAAATCACATCTCCCCTCACAAGCTCTGAAATCAGTACCAGTTTACACTTGCAAAGAAAGAAGATAAACCTGGAGGCCCAGAGGCACTTTAAGTTGATTAGAGTGCCACCAATGAATACCTGCCTAACACTGACCATGTACCCAGTCCTGAGACAGGTTGAGGTCAGAGTACAGACTGGGGTTGCAGACCTCAATCACTAACTCTAAGCTAGCCATTTGGCTTTATAGCTTTTCTTATTGAATTTTCTCAAATGTTCTTTTTATTTATTTAGCAAATACTGGAAAAGTACTTGCTATGTGAATAGTGCTTCCCTAGGGGCCCACTTCTTGGGAGAACCCCTTCCTACAAGTAGGTAATAAATGCCTTACAATCCTCATAATAATCCAATGAGGCAGGCGTCATGCTTATGTCCATTCTGCAGATGAGGAACACAGGTCAGAGAGGTGAAGTAATTGCATAAGGCCACCTGGTAAGTGGCCGAGTTAAGGTAGGAACTGAGACAGTCTGGCTCCCAAAGTTTGTACTCTTAACCATTAAATACTCCCTTATGAGGTAGGTACCATAGTTATCTCCATTTTACAGATGAGGAAACTGAGGCTGAGAGAGGTTTAGTAACACTACCCAAGATGTCAAACAGCTACTGGGTCATAGCAGATTTGGGATTTAAAATGAGGTCTATTTCTAAAACCCTGCCCTAGAACACCAGGTTGTAGCTTATACAAAGGCTAAAAAAGAAAAAGAAAAAGAAAAAAAAATCTTGCCTTAAGTATTTTCTAGTTTTGCTGGCCATGCATTGAAAAAGATAGAGATCTTAAGAAGACCATAAGCAATGAACATCAAAGAGCTCCACTCTTGTACATTCATTTGCAGTCTCTGAACTCCAGAATCAGAGAGACTTTTCTCAAAACAAGACAGAGGGTTGGCCTGAGAAATGCTTCTCTGTTTTGCTTTTGTTTTTTGTTTCCTTGACTTGAAGAAAATTGAGATGAACTCAAGCTGCTGAAGCTGCAAGATATATATTTATATGCTTTCTTTATGATGTGTGCCTAAACCTTGTTTTTTTCACTCTGTTAACTTTTCAAAAACTATTAAGAAGAAGGGTGACAAGATGCTGTGGCGGGACAGGAGAGGGAGGATGGGAAGGAGGTGGCGGGTAGATTACCGGCAAAACAGAGCACTTTTCCAAGAGATTCCCTTTTTCCTTTTTTTTTTTTACATTTTACTTTTAAGTTCCAGGGTACATGTGCAGAATGTACAGGTTTGTTATATAGGTAAACGTGTGCCGTGGTGGTTTGCTGCACCTATCAACTCATCATCTGGGTATTAAGCCCAGCATGCATTATGCATTTATCCTGATGCTTTTCCCTGGCTCCACCCTCCCCTACAGGCCCCAGGGTGTGTTGTTCTCCTCCCTATGTCCATGTGTTCTCATTGTTCGGCTCCCACTTTCATGTGAGAACATGCAGTGTTTGGGTTTCTGTTCCTGCATTAGTTTGCTGAGGATAATGGCTTCCAGCTTCATCCATATCCTTGCAAAGGACATGATCTCATTCTTTTTATGGCTGCATAGTATTCCATGGTATATATGTGCCACATTTTCTTTATCCGGTCTATCATTGATGGGCATTTGGGTTGATTCCATGTCTTTGCTATTGTAAAATACTGCTGCAGTGAACTTATGCATGCATGTATCTTTATAACAGAATGATTTGGGCATATACCCAGTAATGGGATTGCTGGGTCAAATGGTATTTCTTTTCTGGGAGATTTTCTATCCAGCTCTTGGCTCCTCTTTGTCTCTCCAGGGCTTGGCAGAGAGCAGGTGCACAGTGATGCTGGACTCGAGGTTTTGAAGACAACAAAAGTAAAAGTCTTTCTTTTAAACATTGCTGTTAGATTAGGGCTATTAATGATGATTCTTGGAAAAGAACTGGATTTAGTAGCTGGAAAACATTAACAGCCAGGTAGATTTAACTGTAAATTCTTGCAGTGCAAACACAAATACTGGAAAATCGTCTTACTCTATCTCCTTCAGGAAAAGGCCCCTACTTTCTTTTCTCAGCTCTTTCCTCAAGGTCCAGTAACACTGGCTACAGCCTGGGAATATTTACCTGAAACAGAGGGACCAAAAGAGACTGCTTCATTTGAGGCCGCAGAACCCCCCTCCACCTCCGGTGTTCAAAGCAGAAGGGTCAGAGAAGTCTGCACCTCCCAAACCCCACTCTCCTTTGCTTCCCCACATACGGTTACTCTCTAAGTCATATCCTCATCCACTCTCAGACCCAGCTAAATTTCCTCATTTGCACTGCTCCCACCCTGCTCCAAGCCACCACCATCTCTTCCCCGATTCTTGTCACAATCCTAGCTTGTCTTTCTGCTCCTAGTTTGCCCACTTTAATCATTATCCACATAGCAGCTAAAGCAGAAATCTGATTGTGTCATCAGAAACCTATTGCCCTTAGGATTAAGTCCAATCTCCTCAGCTTGGTTGACAAGACTGCTGTTTTTCTGGTCTGACCCTGTCTTCTCTCCAGTTTCATTTCGTCCACCCTTGCCCCTGTGTTTCATTCAGAGTCCGTGTTTGCAGGTCGTTACACATTAGCCATGCTTCCTCATCATTTTCCTAATTCTTGAGCGTTCTTCTTGCTTAGCTGTTGCCTCTTCTTCCAGGGCCACACTCCTCCCTCTGCAGCTCAGCAGCCTGACCTAGTACCATTAGCCAGCGTGGCCAAGGTATGCAGAAACCCCCTCTCGGAAACCATCAGACAGATGACTGGCATGGACTGCACAGTGATATTTTAAAAGCACAAATCAGATCATATCATTTCGCTTCTACAAACTCCAATTCACACTTAGAGTAAAATTCAAAGGGCTTCTCCCCTAGAAAACCTTACTAAATCTGGCCCCTGCCCATCCTTCCAACTTCCTCCCATATAACACTCTGCCTTTTTCATTTTGCTCCAGTCACAATGGCCGTCTATCTCTTCCTCAAAACAAAACACATTGTTCCAGCCTAACTGCGCCCTCCAGTTGTGCCCTCTGCCTGGAGATCTCTTGTATCAGCTCCTCATTTTGCTCAAGTTTCAGCTCAAAGTCACTTTGTCAGAGAATTCTTCCCTGATCACTAACCAAAGTAACACCCCCAAATAAGTTCTAATACCTTTATAGAAAATATTGCTATCTAAAATTATTTGGCTCTTTTCTTTAGGTGTTTACTGTACCTCCCCAACTCGCCTGTAA
>CAUYLG010016811.1:0-10000 GCA_963573385.1 Cacajao melanocephalus | reverse complement strand
GTGGCCTCAGCACATTATGCAAATGTGCAGAACCTCCATTTCCTTACCTGTTAAATGGCAGTGATGACACCTTACTTGAGGGGCCGTCACAAAAGTTAAATGAGGTACAGTACCTGGCACATAACACCATAGTTCATACTGATCTGGATTCAAGCATCAGCTCTACCGTGTACTGAACATACAGGACAAGTTACCCAACTTTCTAAGTCTCAGTTTCCATATGTGTAAAATGGATCCGTAAAACTATTTTATAGGTTTTATGGGAATTAAACGAGTGATTGCATACAAAGTGCTGAGCTCAAGAATTGTTAGCTCTAATTGAATTACTAGACAAACAACAAATGATAATTCCTTCTCCTTTCCCAAACAGCTATGATATGGGAAGTAAGTGTCATTATCCTTTTGAAGGAAAGTGTGTCATCAAGATGGCACTACAACTATTAATATTTTCACATGTAAACAGTGATAGCTGGATCAATGTATCCTTCCCAAGGCAATCAGACATTTTTAACATTCACTAGCTTGCTATGGTTTTAAACGTATAGCATCCATCTATTATCTGATGGGGATTGGGACGGCAAAGCTTTAATCCTAATATGCTTTTCTTTATAGGTGACCATGGGAACCTATTGATAAAGGCTCTAGGGGGTCAGATTCATCTCTGTTCAGACAACTCTAGCAGTCTGACCTTGGGCAAGTGTTTGTTTGTTTGTTTTTCTGAGACAGAGTCTCTGGAGTCTCGCTCCTTTGCCAGGATGGAGTGCAGTGGTGCGATCTCAGCTCACTGCAACTTCCGCCTCCTGGATTCAAGCAATTCTGCGGCCTCAGCCTCTCGAGTAGCTGGGACTACGGGCACGCACCACTATACCCAGCTAATTTTTGTATTTTTAGTAGAGACAGGGTTTCACTATGTTGGCCAGGATGGTCTCGATCTCTTGACCTCGTGATCTGGACCACAGGCAAGAGTTTTTTAACCTAAGTTCCCACTTCCTCAACTGCAAATGTAGGAATGATAACATCTTCCTCAAAGTTGTATGCTGGGGACAACACATGAAAGAGATGCCTGGCCCAAATAATTGTTTAAGAAATGTTCATTTTTTCCTTGAGCTACCTTCTACCAACTATTTGATCTGAGTTTATGAAATTGTAAATTTTGTCTAACATTTGCCTAACAAAGGCATTATTACCTTGCTTAAAAAAACATACAATACATTCTAAACCAAATATAATTTGAGTGTAATTCATTATTTTGGATTAATCTATATCATCACTTCCCTCCCTTAGACAAGACAGGCCAAGAGTTGGTTATAATAATTTTTGAAGTAAATTGAAGACCTGATAGTTAACACTTAAGTTGGAGAAGTTATTATATTTGCCAGTGTTTCAGTATTTACAGTTCAAAATAGTGTCATCCTCAGCATATAAAGCCCTTTTACCTTTAATGATATATTGAATGCATCGGCAAATATGGCTGTTGTGAGTAAATTCCTATTTAACAGGTGGGCAAGATGAGGTAGTGAGATTAAATGACTAGCTCATGGCTAATATTTGATTAGAAAGACAAATTTAATCATAGTTGCCATCTGACTTCCCTTTAGGACTAGAATTAAGTTTCTAGTCTAGTCTAGTCTCCTGACTCCCAGTTTCGTGCTTATTTCACTACAGTGCAATATGTGCTTTATTACATGCTTTAAAATAAGAGGGGAGAGTGGGGAGGCATAAGCACCTTCCTCCTAAAAGGCACAAAGCACAAACTACGAGGTAAACCGTCCATCATTAATTTTCATAACATTCCCCATAAGACAACAATGAGTACCAACTCTCCCTTGGTCGGGAGGATGGTGTAGAAACCTAAATTAAAAAAAAAGATCCACAATATTCCCACAGATACTCAAGAAATCAAAAAGACAGCCCAGAATTACCTAGTGTTAGAATGAAATTTGATCATACACCTTCTGGAAAGCACACAGTTCAACAAGTCTCTACATAGGCAGGGAAATCCAAGTATCTTTTATGAGAGAGGATGGTTTCATATCACATCTAGCAGCAACCCTGGGTGAGTGGGTACTGTTTTGAGAACGTTTTTAACTTGGCCATCCAATTCTCATCAGGCTGAATCAACCAACTGCCTAACCTCGTTTTGTTTTGAAAAATAATGTCACAAACGTGTCCAGAGCTGGACAAAATGCACAGTAGTGAGTTCATTAACATGCCATCTGCATGCAAAACAAGGGGATTCCAGAGGCAGAATGCTTTGGTAGGCCTGCTGGAAATCAAATTCCAGGCTAAAAAATATAGAACACAGCTTAGAGAGAAAAATATTACAGCTACACTTTTACTTGACCCACAGCAAAGGCTGTCTGGTTTTCAAGAGCTCCAAAGCCAGCCAGAATTCTTTCCCTCTTTCTTAAAACTTTAAAACATGTTTTACTACTTAAAGAGGGTAAAAAACCAATTGCTTACAGCATGAGGTAGTTGATGGAGTTTTGTGAATTATATCCATCCCCATGAAGAAAGAAAGGCCTAGCTAGACCTCACTGTCAGAAATCCATTTAGGATTGCCTGTCTTTTGAAAATCAAGCCTGTTTATCTTCTTGATTCACTCAGTAACAAATCAGAAAACTCAAACCTGCCCCCTCCATTTCTTCTGGCTCCTACTGCCTCCCTCTACTTTCAGAGAAAGAAAGGATTCGATTTCCAGAGGCTGTAGCTTTAACGAACCAGAGGCCTTTTTTCCCACCGTGGTAACTCAAACTTCATCAAGAGCATTGGAGTCTGCTTTTTTTCTGTTGCAATTTTCATTCCGCCTTAGCTCTCCCTGACACACCTGTGAAGTGTCACCAAATGCTGTATCACATCAACTTTTAAAAACTGCCAACTCTGCTAATGTCTGAGACCTCCTGATGTCACAGCCTTACACGAGCTTGAAGTACACAAAAGCATAGCTTGCGTTTTACCACGCACAGCAAAAGCACCTGTGTGGGTGGGTAGGGCAGAGGGTCTTGTTGACAGTCGTGAAATAAGACAAACAAAACCATTGAAATGAGATGTGCAGCGGGGATGTTTGTGGAGCCTATACTGCCTCCTTCCTGAACTGCAGTGAGAGACCCCAGCCCTTTAAACTCCCTCAAAGAGCTACTTATCTAGGCAATTGTTCCTTCCATTCTCCCTACCCTCCTTTTTATCACAATAGAAATTTCCCCATAGCCTAGAATTTCTAAGAGGAAATATTTCATCTATTATCAATTTCATAAACATCCACTCCCATCCACTGCCAAAAAAACAAAACAAAAACAAAAACACTGGTAAATACTATTCAGGGTATGGCTTGTACTGGCTCTTCAGCTCTGCGTACAGATGGCATTCACCGAAAAACTGAAATGTATCATGGTTTTTGGTCATACTATAGAGTAGTATAACCAAGTAACTGAGTACATGGGTCCCACAGCCTCCACACTTGGTGCAAATCTTGCCTACCCCTCAGTGTTGTCACCAGGCTTAAATTACTAATTATTTGACCTTAGGCCATAATGTGCACATATCTACAAAGTATCTTGCCCTTTTCTATTGATATTCTATAGTTGGAATCTATAGGTGTGTTGATCTATACGTATTTTTCCAGGTCCTTATAACCTAAGGTGGATATATGTATATCTCTCCATAACCAATGAGAAGGGTAATTTAGTCTTCAGACTAAAGAAAACACATACTAGCTAGCTTCAGTCTCATTTTTCACATAGCAGAATAAAAGATAAAAAGATAGCATGCAAAGGGCCATTGGGTTGTGAGACACCCCATGAAATAACATATAGAAATTATGTGCTTTAAAAACTGGTACTTTGGCACCCAAATCCACTGCAGTGAAGAATCTATGCAAAAACACACACACAAAAGAAATCTTTTTTGCTTTTTGCCTCACCTTTTTATATCAACATCAAAGAATGTTTCACTAAAGTGGAGTAGATATTTTTCTTTAACCATTTTTCCCTTTGTAATAAAGGCAGCTTGGATTTAATATTGTGTTCAAGTAACTTATTTACAATTTTTTGTATCTTTTTAGACCCTAGCAATTAATGAGAAAATACAAAGTAGAGCCAACAAAATTTTTAAAATAATCTCAGAATCGTTAGTATATAAGTAAAGGTATACTCTGTTCTCTTTGAATGTTTCAGTGCTTTCCCATCTTAAAACAACAAATATAAACATCAGTTATTCTGAGGTATGTCTGCTTTTTACATCACACTAGAATATGTAAAAAGTTCTCCTAAAAATGTTCATGTGCATTACTTCTTTTCTACCTATACAAGTACAAATGACTTTTATATAATCTAATTTATCGTAAGGTCTCTTACGTGGCTCAAGGCACAGCTCATTCAAAGATTCAAAACACACCCTTTACTACTCTGTATGGAGTATGTTGATCCATTTTGCTTTCTGAACTAATACAATTATGAAAGTCTTGTCCTTGTTCCTCAGCAACAACAATTTGTGGGCAGAGTTGTTATCAATTATACCTAATTATTCATCATGAAGGAGTTGAGATTTCTTAAAATTTAAAAGAAATCTCTTTTAGAGCAAGGCTGAAATATATGAGCAATCTAAGTGAGTTGGCATTTCAGGTTGGATAAAGACAAAATGCAATACTTTACTTTTTTAAGAGGAAAGAAACTAGTTATAGCTAACAGGATGAAGCACATCAGCATTGCAGGTAATTTTACCAAAATGCCCCAAATGTCAGAGTTCAATAGCAATTCTGGCACTCTGGGCCTTAGTAACAACGCCCTGCCATGTTGGAGGTGTGGCAAAAGCAAAAAAAAGTAGTATTTTACACTACCTTTACTTAAAATTCTGGTATTTTGTCATGTATGTTTTTTGCATTGATTTTATTTTTTTAAATGCCGCATTAAAGACTATCTTAACTACTGATTTTTTGACACCTCCTTAAATTCTACACCCAAAATAAGTGCCCACTAACCTCAACTCTACTCTTAGCCCTGCTTAATAAGTAATCTCCTTGAACTTTAGTTACCTCATCTGTAAAACTGAGGGAATAATAATTAAAAGGATTATGAGGACTGAACGATATTGCATGTGTAAGTACTTGTTCACTGTAAATGTTAATGTATAAATACATTTACAAAGCTTTATGCAACTCCAAGATAAAGTTTTTATATTAAACATTATATTTAAAGATGTAAGGTTTATGGCAAGTTTAAGTCCCATGATTGAGGACAGAAATTGAATCAGAGGCCTTAGAGAAATAGAATTTTAAGACATACCTATTCCTACCAAACCTTGTTTAAATAAAGAAAAACGCACAGTAACAACCCAAGAAATCGATTTCCTTTCCAGGTTTCATAATTAATCTTCATTTGTAAATCCTGTTTGTCTTCAGATTTTCTCTTTACAGTTCTTAAAAACATTCAATTCACCAAAAATGAAAAATTAATTTAGGAAGAAACTCTAAATTAAGAAAAAAAATTGCAGATCAAACAACAGAGGTGAAAATATACAAATATAAAAATTGTTTTTGAAGAAGTTGGGGATGTGAACCTTTTAGTTCAAGATAGGATTGTTCTAGAATGAAGGAAGGTGAGATGCCTCCTGTTCTCATGAGCTAATGATTGTTTCCAAACTGGTTAGAATTCAGTGCTAATTGCATTTTAAAACACCACCTCTGAAATCCTTTCCTCTCTCACGATCTTGCATCAGTGTTTCACATTTTCAATAAAACTTTTGCACTTCACCTTTCTCACTCAACAAATCCTGAACATTAGATCTACAGGAAGAATTCAGTTCAGATCCTTCCTCTGCCCAGCAGGTTTTGATCTGGTGGTGGTGATGTCAATACTTAGGAAAGGCTGTCCTGCCCAGGTTCTGAGGGGAGGGAGACAATTAAAATCAGTACTTTGGTGACTCTACTCAGGCTTGTCCATTCTAACAGAGAGTCATTAAACAACTTTCCAGTCTCATTCAAATAACTTATAACAGAATCAATTGATTTTCATCCTCTGCTTTATTAGTTGTGATTTAGGAAATAGAATGGCCCTGTTTACACAGCTGTAACATGTCAAGACCTGTAGTACATTATTGGCTTGAGGCCTCCTAGTTGCCATCCATTCTCAGCAGAATCAATCTGAACTTGAAAACATTCCCTCTAGGAAACATGCACGTATCTACTAGCATAAAGCACTTCTTGTACAACTGAAAACAGTATTCACTTGAGGTAAGTCACAAGTTCACCGTCCAAAAATCAGCCCTGACTTGTCATTGCTCTCAGCATGTTCACGATGGGAGCAGAGGGCTACAAATGCCTCTTAACTAGGTACCCAGCATCGGTGAATGTGTTACACTTTGCTGCTAGTCAGATCTCAGACTCTGCAAGTGGGAGTAGCTGGCTGTTTAACATGCGTTCAGAGCACTGCCAATCTAAAATGGCTGCTCAGTAATACTTTAATTGCAGTTTCATGGAAACAAATTGCTATTTAACTGCAATAAGCATTTCTGTGACTTGGCTGGACTGACAATAGGTGAGTCTAACTAACAAAGCTACACGTAACATTAACTTATAAATGGCCTTTTTCCAACGGCCTCTCAAAGGAGTTATAGGTGGAACAGCACCCAGGATAGAATTCACTGGTGAAGGGGGTCTTCAGAGTTAAGGGTGAAGGGATTTTTGCATTTCCTCAATTTAAATACAATTATTTAGGCTACGTAGAAACTCTTCACTAGACTCAATATGTAGCTATTGGGTTCCCTGTTATATCATTTATGGGCCCTAAGAAATATTTTGTATAAATAGTGGTGCACATTAGAATCTTACTATATTGACATTTAAAGCCCTTTAAGAGCTTCATTTTAGATGATTAGTTTTTTCAAATATCAGTGTTATTAAGGGCAAAATAAAGAATTTAAATACAGCTAAAATTAAGAGGATGACAATTTCACAGGCTTCATTTTGGTGTGACAGTTTTCTCATTTTGTATTTTATAAGACTCTACAGTCCATGTTGAACTATTTCCTAATAAATCATGAAGAGCTGAAAATAGTTTCTAGTGGCAAACGATTTGGTTTGGAAAAGCTTCAGGCTCCCCTGCCTTGCGGGATGTGTAAATCTAACTAGACAGTTAGATAGGTAAAAAACATTAAACCCTTTTAGAGGACAATCTTTTTACAAAATTGTTTCATTAGCAAGAGTGACAATTTGCATGATTGAGACATTTATATGTATCATAAACATAATTTTTTTTATCAGGAGTTCAGCAGGGCTCAGTAACATTTGCTTTTATTTTTAATTGCACTTGCTTGTAGGGACTGCGGGCCATCTTGCTCTATGACGTGGTTAATATTAAATAAGTCCCCTTTCAAAAGAACAGCGTCCATCTCGCTAACTAATAACATCACAAATGCAATGAATGAAAGGTGGAATAAGCGCATAGGTTTTTTGTTTTTTTTTTTTTTTCCTAAGCAATGTTGAGGTTGGGGGAGGAAGTGTACACAATCACCGCTCACATCAGAATAAACTTGAGTGTTTTTAGCTTTCTATCCACACAGAGCATCCCCATTAGAGCTGGGTTTTATTGTTTGAAATGCCTCTGGTTTCAAGAAAGTGTTTTACCTAAAGCAAGACTACTACTTAAATATGTTCTATTGTATATTCATAGCTCCATTAGTCCTTCTCCAATTTAGCACATCAAAGAGAAGGCTTCATCACTTGCATGTGGATTATACTAACATGAGTGACATTTGTAATCTTATAGGTCTGCAACTTAAATGCTTTTAGAAGCTCATTATTAAATATGCAGCAGTGCTTGAGGAACCAGCCATATAATAGTTTATTTAAAGTCTGAAATAACCTTAGCCCACCACATCACTAAATGCCACAACATATTGTTTACTAAAATTATTAACCACCTCCTTTGAATTTCTACACTATCAGGGACATGAGTGCTTATGCCAAAAAGAACATAGAAAATGCTTGCAATCTCATTAACACATTTCCCCCTTTACCATCCCAAAGAGTCTGACTTCCTTCAGAAAGTTTCTTAAAGGAAAAAAAAAAATGTAAGAACCAGAACTAGTTTGAAGAAATTCCCCAAGGATCTAATTCAAACAGGTATTATGTATGGGATTTCTTCATATTATTTCCTTGCATTTTGTTTTTATAAGGTTCTAACAAAACTATTCACTTCAACTCTATGCCTTTACAATTCTCCTCTAGGAGGTTTGAAGTTCAAGCAACTGATTTTTTTTTTTCCTGCCCTGGAATCTCTGAGAACAAGAAGTGAGCACAAAAGTTCTCAAAGGGAAGCTGATTGGTAGTTGAGATGTGCTGGGCTAGACCTGTCTCCATGGCTCCACTACTATTCTCAGAGGGAGGGTCTACATCAGGTGCTTTTCTGGAACAAAATAAAATAAATGCCATTTTAAAAAAGAAAACTTAAAAGCAGTAGTGTTCACACACCTGGTTTGATTAGCCTGTGATGGATGCTGTAGTTGAGATTTGCTCGTATCTAAGGAGGCTGGCAGTACAACCTCAGCATCCGGGCCTATTTGGTTTTCCTCCTTGCAGCACTAGCTGTTACACTGCATGTTTTCTGCAGGGCAGCTCTGCCGGCAGTGCAAGTGCTGTTGTAGACACTCTGCTGCCTACAACCAGCAACTCGGTATCTCAAGACTAAGACTAAATGAAGTCAGAATCTTCCCCCAAGATACACACAGCAAGGCAGAACCAGCACAGAAATGCAGGAGCAAAACAAAATATAAACACATCTTACAGCTGACCACACCAGACTAAAGGCTCACCAGGAAATGGCTACTTCTCCCGTCAAAGATCACTATAAAAGAGCTCTGGGGCTGGGCACGGTGGCTCATGCTGGTAATCCCAGCACTTTGGGAGGCTGAAGGGCGGGTGGATCACGACGTCAGAAGTTTGAGACCAGCCTGGCCAACAAGGCAAAACCCTGTCTCTACTAAAAATTAGCCAGGTGTAGTGGCGGCTGTCTGTAATCCCAGCTACTTGGGGAGGCTGAGGCAGGAGAATTGCTTAAACCTGGGAGGCGGAGGTTGCAGTGAGCCGAGATCGTGCCATTGCAATTGCACTCAAGCCTGAGCAACAAGAGCAACACTCTGTCTTTAAAAAAAAAAAAAGCTCTGGGTCCTACAACTAAGTGAGCTTCAAAATATGTACTGGTATGACTTAGAAATGTAGCTTCCTTCAAAAGCTATAAACTTGTTAAGAGAACAAGATGGTTGTGCCGTAGCTTTTTTTTCCCACATACTTTCATCAATACCCAAGGCTTTCCTATCAAGAAAAAGAATAAACAAAATAGCTGGATACTCAAAACAAGTATTTATACATAAACACAAAAGACTTACTGTGATATAGAAGTGTAACGAAGTGCTGTTAACAGAATATTCTTGACTTACAGAAAGGACTCTGTAAGAAACTTTGCTTTGTACCCTTGCCAATAATGGCATGGTTAAGTAATTTGAAGAATACCTTACTGGCCCAGAGCTAAATAAATATACACACCACCTCCCTCAACTCCTTCAAATTTAAAGTGAGCTTGTTATTCAACAATAAAAACTAAATTTTTCCAAAATACAGAAGAGAAAAAGCAGTGTTTAAACCCAAACACCATTGAGTATTTTTTCTTTAAAGTTTTTATTATTTAAATACACCATACTAGAGCAAATGTCTCTGAAAATATCACAAATAAAAGATTTTTTTTCTTCATTCAGCAAATTAGAAGTAGGGAGAATTTTCTACACAGTAGCTGCTATGAGCCTGATTTTTTTTTCCAATCTTTTTTTTTTCGTTTTTTTTTTTTCTTTGCCATGGGTGTAGCAACATTAGGACAAAAACACTTACATGCATACATACATTGTATTTTACAGAGATACAATAAGTGTTTGTGATAGAATATCACAAAAGCCACATCTCTTTCCTTTATCTCATGTTCAGTTTTGATTGAAACACGTTTCCTTACAACACTTA
>CAUYLG010016810.1:0-21759 GCA_963573385.1 Cacajao melanocephalus | reverse complement strand
GTCCTCTGATACCTATCTTTCTCCTTCTCTTATTTGGAACCTGTGTTTTCCGATTAACCTCTCAATTCTTACAAAATCGTATACAAATGATAACCAATCAGTCAATATGACAAATGCTCCTTCTAACAACCCCACAATATCACCCCTTGCCCCATATCTCTCAGCAGTCTAAATTCTTTCCCATTTTTAGGTTTCCATGCCACCCCCAATCCCACGAGAAGAAGCCCTAAGAAACATTCCCACATCACCCCTCTGTGCCGGCCTTCCTAGTATTCCGCTGCCCTCCACTCTTTATTTCTTTTTCCTTTATATTACTAATATAAAAATACAGGAATGTAAGGTCTTTTAGGCTGACTGATGGCACCATAGCCCGCACATACACCTCTGGAGGGTCTTCCAGAATTAGAAAACCTAAAGTAACTGGCAGGCCATGAAAAACGGAAGAACGAGCAACCCCTGTGGTGCCTAACTCACTTGAGACATTCTTCCATTGTTTCTTATTCAGGCCTCAATTGTGAGGGCCATTGGACTTTGTAACTGACACTGGTCAACCTCATGACTATATACCCTATGACCCCCTCCCAGCTTGCAAAATACCGCCCTACACTGTAACTTCTGTACCTTTCCACTGCCTACCCCTAACCTATAAAACCAAATCCTGCCCCACCGCACTCCGCTCTCTTTTCCAACTCAGCCCGCCCGTGCCTGGGTGAATAAACAGCCATGTTGCTCACAAAAGGTCTGTTTGGCGGGGGTCTCTTCATTTCGAGTGCACGTTTTAACAGCTACGCACTATATAATTCCAACTATATGACATTGTGGAATGGCAAAACTATGGCGGCAGTAAAAAGATCAATGGTTTCTAAAGGTTAAGGCAGACGGAAAGGAGAGATTAACAAGTGAAATACAGAGGATTTTTAGGGCAGTGAAACTATTCTGTATAATACTGTAATGGTGACTGTGTGTTATACATTTGCCAAAACCCATGAGTGTACAACACAGAGTGAACTCTAATATAAACTATGGATTTTGATTAATAACTACTATCAATATTGGCCCATCAATTGTACCAAATGTACTACACTAATATTAAACGTTAATAATAGGGGAAACCATGTATGAGGGGAGAACTCATTTTTAATTTATTGGATATTGGTTGACTTCTTTTTCTTCAATGTATAATGTATAATTTGGTACAATGTTATTTTCATATATTAAGTGCAAAACAATCACTAAATTCTGAAAGAATTAGTATATTGTGTTTGATCACTAGTACATGGTAAAAAATACCTGTAAATATCAAATCATACCAGTCATTTGTCCAACAGACTGAAAATCAGTTTCCATTTTAGGAGATCTTTTTGTATAGTCCGGTCTTGAGCAGTCAGTGGCCCATTAGGTAGTAAAATGGAGAATCTGTCAATAAGGTAATTGTGTGCAAATTTTATACGAAAGCATTTTTTTCTGGAGAGACAATTTATAATTCTCATTCAGTAATTAAGAGGTCTACATATTACACAAAAATATTATAAACATGTTATTCTTCTGGGATAGACACAACTTTATTAATACCTTCTAAGCATTTATAAATTTATTCAACAAATATGTGTGGACTGTCTATTATATCTTACAAATCCTAATAAAAAAAGATTAAAAATATGTATTTATTTCATCCAAGGGTGTTAAAGTTCAGTCAGGATATTGTCAAGTAAATAAATGAATACAGTGAAAAAGAATTGTTAAATAAGTTTATACAAAACACTAATCTGACAAATGAAATTATGTTTAAGCATAGACTTTAAGCATAACTTTACTCTTTAAAGATTTGCATCGTCCCATTAGCAGAGAAAGGAAAGGCATGTGCTAGATGAATGAGGCAGGAGGAGACTTCCAGGCAGGAATTAGTATGCACAGACGTAGAAAGGACTCAAAAGGCTTGATGGGTTGGAGAACTACAAGAAATTATTATTTAAGCTCCCAGTACGAGGCATAAAATAGAAGAAGGTATAGCTGGACTTGTAGGAAGACCACAGATGCTAGAGAGCTTCTCATCCAGAAACTAAAAAAAGATCTTAAGTTTAGCCTATAGGAGAACTTTTCAGAGGCTATGCAAAATTACAAGTGTGTTAAGATAGTAATCTCTTCAGTCTGCAATGGGTGGGAATTGAGGTTTCTAGAAGAGATTGGCTGGTTGCCTTAGGCTGTAATTCTCTATATACTTTCATGTGGCACATAAATATCATTTTCTAAATGTTTTATGATGTATTAAAAGGTAGAGAACTGCTGTGTATAACAGAGATCCACTGAAAATAGTGCTGAGCTATTAATGACAAGACTGTTATTCTCTCTTATGTCTCTCTCTCTCTCAACTGAAATATATTTTAATGTATTATTCACTAATGAGTATATTATTATATATTACTTATTTTCTTTAAATACATATATAGAAAACATAGTAGATATTCTGGAGGAATACAGTATTATTGTTATTAACTGTAGTCACCATATTCTATGATAGATATCCTGAACTTACTCCTTCTAAAAGGAAGTCATACCCTTTGACCAGTATCTTTTCCCTTCCCCCACTCAGCCCCATAACCACCATTCTATTCTCTGCTCTCAAGAGATCAACATTTTCAGTTTCCACATATAAGTGAGACCAAACAGTATGTGTGATTCTGTGTCTGGCTTATTTCAGTTAACAGAATGTCCTCCAGGTTCATTCCTGTTGTAGCAAATGACAGGATTTCCTTCCTTTTTTAAGGCTGAGTAGTATTCCACTGTAACATTTGTAAATTTTAACTTTTAAATTTTGATATAATTTTAGATTCACATATATTTGTAAGAAATAATAAAGAGAGATCTTATGTACACTTTACAATGTTTTCCCCCAATGGTAACATACTATAGAAACTGCAGCATAATATCACAATTAGGGGATGGACACTGGTAGCAGTGTTATTCAAATTTCCCCAGTTTTATTTGCACTCATATGTGTATGTCCATGTGTTTAATTTTATGTAATTTTACTATATTTACACAGGTTTGCGTATACACTGCTACAGTCAAGATACTGAACAACATCACAAAGATCCCTTGTGTTGTCCTTTTATAACCACATTCATCTTGTTCCTACACCTCTGCCCCATCACCATCCCGTCCATACCTCTGAGAATTACTAACTTTTCCTCTATTTCTAAAATGTTATTTCAAAATGTTGTAGAAATAGAATCATGGCCAGGCACAGTGCCTCCCGTCTGTAATCTCAGCACTTTGGGAGGCCGAGGTGGGCGGATCACCTGAGGTCAAGAGTTCGAGACCAGCCTCTTCAACATGGGAAAACCCCGTCTCTATTAAAAACACAGAAATTAGTCAGGCATGGTGGGGTCCTGTAATATCAGCTACTTGGGAGGCTGAGGTAGGAGAATCACTTGAACCTGGGAGGCGGAGCTTATAGTGAGTCGAGATTGTGCCACTGCACTCCAGTGTGGGTGACAGATCGAGACTCTGTCTCAAAAAAAATAAAAAGAAAAGAAAAAAATAGAATTAAATACTATGTAGTCACACATCATTATAATAATTTTAATTATATTTACTCTGATAGGTACTTAGTGATACCTCATTGTGGATTTTATTATTAGAGGAAGAGGAAATGGAAATAGTTTAAAGCTAAAATGACTCTCAGTTGGGAAAGTCACATTGTTTATTGGAGCCTCAGTTTTCCTATCTGTAAACATTAGAAAAGGAATGTAAAATATGAGATGCTTTATGACTTTGTGTTTCATCCTTGTGCAGGGGCCTTACTAATCTTCTCTTCTACATAGTATTTTAGCATATGTGGTACTGAAGCAAGCACTCACTGTGGTTTAAATTTGCATTTCCCTAATGGCTGATGATGTTGAATATCTTTTCATGTGTGTATATGCCATCTGTACATACTCTCAGGTAAAGTGTCTGTTCATGTTTTGCACCCATTAATTAAATTGTTTTTCATTGTTGAGTTTTGAGAGTTCATTCTGTCTTCTAAATAGCAGCCGTTTTACACACATGTGATTTGTAAGTATTTTCTTCCATTGTGTAGCTTATCTTTTCATCATTTTTATACAAGCTCTCACAAAGCAAAAAATTTAAATTTTGATGGGGTCTATGTTATCAATTTTGCCTTTTATGGATCATCTCTTAATGTCAAGTCTAACAACTCTTCACTAGCTTTAGACTCCAAACAGTGTCTTCTATATCTTTTCTAAAAGTTTTAGACTTTTACACTAACATCTATGATTGATTTTTAATAAATTTTTGTATAAACTTTGAGATTTAGGTCAAGGCTTATTTTTTTGCCTGTGGATGTCCAGTTGCTTCAATACTGTTTGTTGAAAAGAGTCTGTTTCCTCTTGAATTGCTCTTGCACCTTTATCAAAAATTAGTTACGTATATTTCCATAGGTGTATTTCTGGTTCTCTACTCTGTTCCATTAATCTATAATCTCTCTGTCAATATCATGCTGCCTTGTTTACTGTCACTTTATAATAAGATTTTATATCAAATAGAGTAATTTCTTCTATTTTATTCTTCTGTACAAAGATTTTTTAAAAAGCTATTCTAGAGCTCTGTGTGTTTGTGGGTTTTTTTTAATATATATTTTATAATGAGCTTGTCTATGCCTGTACAAATTCTACTGGGATACTGAGAGTAAGTTTCATTGAACCCATAGAACATACAACAATCTGGGGAGAATTAACATTTTTTTCAATGTTGAATTTTTGAATCTATGAACTTGTTATGTTTCTATATTTGTTTAGGTTTTCTTTGATTTCTTTCAACAGCATTTAATAAGTTTCCACATATGGACTCTGGATATGTTTCAGTAAGTATACAGCTCAGTATTTCACTTTAATTGGATTGATTATAAATAGTATTATGCTTTTAATTTTGGTCTACTGAAGTTCTTTGGTATTGTACAGTAATGTGATTGATTTTTGTGTATTGATCTTGTATTTAGCAATCATGTTGAACTTACCTATTCATTCTAGGAGCATTTTTATAGATTGCATGGGTTTTCTACAAAGACAATCATGACATCTGCAAATAGGGGCAGTTTTATTTCTCCTATTTTTCCATCCTCTCTTGTGCTCTCTCTTTTCCCTCTCTGTTGTGAAAATTGTGTAAGTCTTATTGTTGGTTTTCAAGTTAACTGGTCCTATCCTCTGTCATCTCTGGCCTACTACCGAACCTACCCAGCAAGTTTTTTAGATTTTTATTATTGGATCTTTCAGTTCTATTATTTACATTTCGTGCTTTTTCGTAACCTCTATTTCTTTGCTGAGATTAGAAAGTCTTTTTTGTTGTTGTTGCAGGGAGATTTGTAATTGCTTCTAGAAAAATTTTTGATGACTGCTTTAAAATTCTTGCCATATAATTCCAACATCTGATTCACTTAAGTGTTAGCACATTAAATTGCTTATCTCATTCAAGTTACAATATTCCTGGTTCTTGCTGTGTCAAGATTTTTTTCTCTTTTTTTAATTATGTCCTGAACACTTTAGATATTATATTAGAAGATTCTAAGCCATATTTAAATATTTTATTATAGTAGGCAGCTTCCTGTATAGTTGCAACATGCAGTTCCATACCTTTTTTTTTGGCTGTGGTTTCAAAAACAGTTTCATTTTTGAGTTTTGCCTTGCTCTTTTGGTTGCTTGATTTATTCAGTGAGACTGAAGCTCCCCCTGGTCTTTGCTGGTCCATCTCAATGGGGCAGGAGGGGTTGCCCCTTGCTGCATCACCTAGTGCCTCAAGGTAAAGAAAAAGCTTTTCTTGACTATAAGGACAAAGGTCATGTTCCAAGGTCTAGCAGCTTGTTGTGACTGGTTCACTTAGCTACTCTCAGTGAGGAAGGGTAGTCTGCAGCATCTCAGGGAAGGACAATGCTTCCCCTGGCTGTTTATTCTTAGTGTGGCTCCAGATCAACCCTCTTTACCAGTGGTCCCGGACTTGCCTGGTATTGCTGATAGAACCCATATTTGATCCAAGAGAGAATGAACCTCCTAGGCATTGGCCAGGGTTGCTTTCTTCTTTTGGGTGAAGATAGTAAGATGCCCTATCACTACGTTGTTTTTCTACTCCTGGGGTTCCTAACAAGTTTGCCTTCATATTTCTAATTTTTAGAGTTATTATTTGACTTCATTTTGCATTTTATTCCCCTAGGGATTATAGTTGTACTTAGCAGATAAGAGCAGGGAACAAAGACTCTACAAAGTTATGTCCGAACTCTTCTTCTTTAAAAACATCATTTTGGTAGTTGTATAGAGAATGAGTTGATTATTAGTAAAGCTAGCATCCAACTAAATAACTGTCATAATATTCAGGGATTAAGATGCAGTGAAATGTACCTCTGCAGATAGAAAGAATATGGCAATTCAAGAGATATTGCAATGGTTCAATCGAAAAAAAAGTGTGCCCAATAACTTAATGCTTCATTGATATATATATTTGAAGATTTTTGAAAAAAATTTGTGGAACCCTTTCTCTTTAACTTTAAAATAATATTAACAATAATGCGATAAAAACAAAAATCTGTGTTGTTAATTATTGAGTTGTTACTTTGTGATTGACATTGTGCTAAATGCTTTAAATGGAAAATGCCATTAAATCTTCAAATAGCAAAAATTGCATTAATTTTATAATTTTAGCAATAGATTTTATTTTATCCAATATAGCTACTTCTTTTTCTGTTTAAAAAATTTTTTAGTTTAAATTTTAAATTGACAATAATTGTATGTGTTTATGGGATACAATGTGATGTTTAGATATATACATAAATTGTGCAATGATTATATCAAGCTAATTAATATACATTAATATACTTATTTTCTTGTAGTTAGAACACTCAGAATATATTCTTTCATCAAGATGAATATTTAACATCCTATATATTTGAAATGTAACATATATTATTATGAACTGTGACCACTATGCTATGCAGTAGATCTGGAAAACTCGTTCCTTTTGTCTAAATGAAACTTTATGCCATTTTTTTTTGAGACGGAGTCTCACTCTATTGCCAGGTTGGAGTGCAGTGGCACAATCTCAGCTCACTGCAATCTCCACCTCCCAGGTTCAAGTGATTCTCCTGCCTCAGCCTCCTGAGTAACTTGGACTACAGGCACGCACCACCACACCCAGCTAATTTTTCTTTTTGTATTTTTGGTAGAGATGGAGTTTCACCATGTTGGCCAGGGTGGTCTCGATCTCTTGACCTCATGATCTGCCCATCTTGGCCTCCCAAGTTGCTGAGATTACAGGCATAAGCCACCACACCCAGCCAACTTTATACCCTTTGCTTACCGTCTCCCTATTCCTCCACCTTCCCATCTCCTAGCCTCTGGTAACTACCGTTCTACTCTATTTGTATGCATCAACTTTTTTAGATTTCACAGATGAGGGAGATCATGTGGTATTTGTCTTTCTGTGCCTGGCTTATTTCTGGTAGTATAACATCTTTCAGGTTTATCCAAGTTGTGGCAAATAACAGGATTCTCTTCTTTTTAATGCTGAATACAATTCCATTGTGTATACATACCACATTTCCTTCATCCATTTATCTGTTGATGGACACTTAGGTTGATACTGTTCCTTGACTATCGGAATAGTGTTACAATAAATATGGAGTGCAGATACCCCTTTGACATACTGATTTCATTTCCTTTGGATATATGCCCAGTAGTGGGATTGCTGGGTCATATGATTGTTCTATTTGTAGTTTATTTATTTTTTTGTTGGAACATCTATACTGTTCTTTATTATAGCTAGAGTAATTTACATTTTCATGAAGTGCACAAGGGTATCTCTTTCTCAATATCCTTGCCAACACTTATCTTTTTTCTATAATAGCCATTCTAACAGGTATGAGGTGATATCTCGTTGCAATTTTAATTTGCACTGCTCTGATAATTAGTAATGTTGAGTGACTTTTCATATATCTGTTGGCCACTTATACGTCTTCTTTTAATCAATGTTCCTTCAAGTCCTTTGCTGATTTTTAACTTGGGTGGTTTTCCTGCTATTGAGTTGTTTCTGTTCCTTATAGATTTTGGGTATTAACCCCTTATGAAATTTATGATTTGCAAATATTTTCTCTTCACTTTGTTGATTGTTTCCTTTGGTATGTAGATGCTTCTTAGTTTGATATGACCCCATTTGTCTACTTTTGTTTCTGTTACCTGTGCCTTTTGGGTTATATACAAAAGATCACTGTCCAAAAATGTGTCATAAATTGGTTGTGGTTTTACTACATCAGGTCTTAAAATTAGTCTTTAATCCATTTTCAGTTGATTTTTGTATACAGTGTGAGATGAGAGTCCAGTTTCATTCTTCTGCATATGGATATATGCTTTTCCCAATACTATTTTTGAACTGACTGTGCTTTCCCCATTGTGTGCTCTCAGCACCTTTGTCAAAAATCATTTGACCATAAATGTGTGGGTTTATTTCTGACACTCTCTCTGTTCCATTGGTCCATGTATCTGTTTTTATACCACTATGATGCTATTTTGATTAGTATAGCTTTGTAGTAATTTTAAAATCAGGTAGTATAGTATCTCCAGCATTTTTTTTTTCTTCCCTGAGATTATTTTAGCTATTTTTTTGCTTACCTCAGATTACTTTGGCTATTACTTTGGCTATTTATATGGTTTCATATAAATGTTAGTATTGTTGGATGGTTATTTTTAGTAGCAGCATTTTAGAATTGAGAATGCTATGGTTTCAAGAGGTTAAGAAACTTAACCAATTGTACCCAGTTAATAAGTAATGGTTCTATGATTAGACTCAATTCTTTTTTGTTTTAAGCAAATTCTCCCAAATTCTAATGGACTCAATTCTTAAACTGTATTGTTAACTGATTCTACATTAAATCAACACACAATTGATTAAGTCTTAATTGTTAGTGGTTTAAGGGCTAATTTTTAAAACCAAAATTACAAGTATATATGCTTGCTAACATTTTGTTATTTTCTTTTAAGTATTCAAAGATATTTAAACCATTTAAATCCTTAACTCTATATTACTTTCCTCATAAATCAAAATAAAGACATACTATCCACAAGAAACAATAAATTTTTTGTTTTCTTAACATAATTCATGTCACTGACTTTTGCATAACTAGTAAGTATGTTATGTGGCATAAGTCAGAAGGGTTATATGCCCAGGAAGAAGGCATATTCAACACCAATTGCTATGTAAAGCATTTCGAAATCCTTGAAGCAAACATATTTCATTACCTAACTTTTAATCAGAGAAGAAAGTTTTCATACATAAATTTTTCAGTTGAAGAGCTAGCTTTTCCTTATTGTGGAAGATATAAATACTGCTGCATTTTTAGTGATAATGAAATTTTAATTTAGCCAAGTTGCTTTATTTACATACAGACTTCATGTTAATAATTTAACATAAACTGTGGTATAATTTAGGGACTAAAAATATTATTCTTGTGTGCTCACAGTAAGTTTTGCACTATAATAAGCATATTTTGAAGATTAATTTTGACAAACAATATTGGAAAGAGGGTTTATAACTGTATAGAGCAGGCAAAAATGTTTGAGATTTTCATCCAAAAGTAGAATAAAATATGTGTAGTAGAATCAATGTAATTTTATATTTTATATTATTATATCTTTAATTTCCAGTTACTTTCTGGCTCCAAATTTATAGAAACCAGCATGCATACAAAAGGAACCTGAGGCTCCTGATCAAGAGAAAGTGTTCAAATTAAAAGAAAAGTGAATCATCAGAAGAAGCTTCAGCTATTTTCTAGTTTGTTTGTTTGTTTATTTATTTATTTATTTATTTAGAGACAGAGCTTTGCTCTGTCCCCCAGGTTGGAGTGCAGTGTTGCCATTTCAGCTAATTGCAACCTCGGCCTCCTGGGTTCAAGCAATTCTCAGAACTCAGCCTCCTCAGTAGCTGGGCTTACAGGCACATGCCACTATGCCTGGCTAATTTTTAGCAGAAACAGGGTTTCATCATATTGGCCAGGCTGGTCTCAAACTCCTGACCTCAAGTGATGCCCCTGCCTCTGCCTCCTGAGGTGCTGGGATTACAGACGTTAGCCAATGCGCCTGACTGAAGCTTAATTCTTTCAACCAATTGCTAATTAGAACATTTTTTAATGGATTTATAACCTATAAGCCCCTGGTTTTGAGTTGTCCTGCCTTTCTGGGCCAAACCAATATATACCTTACATGTATTATTTTATGTCTTGTCTTGTGCTTCTGTCTCCCTAAAATGTATAAAACCAAGCTTAACCTGACTGACTTGGGCATATGTTCCCAAGACCTCTTGAGACTGTATTCTCAACCATGGTCACTCATATTTGGCTCAGACTTAAACCTCTTTAAATATTTTACAGTGTTCAGCTCTTTTTGTTAACAGAGTGTACTGTCTCCCATTTCTTTCTGCTTTCTCTTGATAACACATTGGGGTTTTCAACATAGGTCTATGAACCAAAATTTTTTGGAACTAAAAAAAATCCATGTATATAAAACTATTATCTTAGGAATACAATTTCAAGAGTTTCTATGGTCTGTTTCCAATCTTCACTGTACATTATGACAATTAATCGTGTTTCTCCACCTGATTGAAAGACCCCTGTGGGAAGCATCTCATATTCATTAAATGAAAATATTTCAGTAATGGGATAATAATAAGAACCCAATTCCTGCCTCAGAGAATTATGATTCAGTGCCTATTATTTAAATAAACTTGCACAAAGTATGTTGGAGGCAGGGATGTATTAGTTGATAAGGAAAAGAAAGATTGTTATACTAAAGGTAAAAAGAAAATAATCTGTGCAAATATACAAGGACAAATGAATTAGGTACTTCATATATGTAATAATTCCTTAGGAATAAAGGTGTGTGTGTGTGTGTGTGTGTGTGCCTGTCTGCTGTACATGGGGTTATCTTTGATATGTCACATGAGTAACTGTATAGTTTTGCTCCTAGACTTGTATAGCTTGGACCCCTTGCAGCAGAATCATCGTGATCACTTAGAAGAATGTAAGAAATGCAGAAACTTTGGCTACATCCCAGAACTACTGAATCAGAATTCTCTTTTTTTTTCACTGTAATTATTTTTATTACATTACAATAATCAGGAGCAGTACAGTTCATGACAAAAATATTACAAATTTCAGATCACAGCACATAGTCCTATAAACATTTAAAAGTGAATTTCAATTAAAAGAGTGGTCATTTTTAATGTTTGATATGACCAGTATTCCTAGGTCAGTACAACTAAATGATGGAAAACAACTGGTTCACACTGTCTATGTTCCACAAAAGAAAGCACAATGTACAAAATGTGCGTGTTTCAATTTATACTATATAAAAATAGCTAAAATGCATTCCAGGTAACCGTATTACATTAAGAAATAGTACTAGTAAGAAATTGGCACTCAGAGGAAAACTGCAAAAGTAATTTCAACATGAAAACATAGGACAGTGGAATTGGAAACTTTTGGATAAAATATTGTAACACAGTTCTATTTGGGGGGTGGGGGATGGGTGTTCAACATTTCTGCAGATAACTTTTTTTCCCTAAATTCATCTAAATTATCTATCATTATCCCAAACAGGCACCTCAAACTATTAAACTAAAACACAAATATTAATCTAGTTATGACTATTCTTCAAGAACTCATGTGAGGATCTATAGAAATTTTCATATTCCAACAAACTCAGTAGTATGCTATTCAATTTCTCAATGCAGAATTCATACTATCCAGTATTAACACACAAGTTATTAATTATAAATTCAGCTTTAAAGTAGCTGTTGGATTCTAAAAAATATTACTACATAATTATCAATAAATCATTACTTTTTGACAAATGGAAATTTGTCAAAGTTTTTACTGTCTAAAAAATAATCCCCTAAAAATGTATATACTGTTTGAAGAAAAAATAGAAGAAATAAAATCACTGGAATATAAATGAGATGAACTTGTGCAAACTGTAACTTAACATGCCCCACCAAGTATCTATCAATCTATATCTATCTATCTATTGATATCAATATAGCTATGTATCTATCGATATCAATATATCTATTGATAAAGATCGATAGATACATACATACATACATAGATATATTAGGACAAAATTGTGCAATGGTGGCAACAGTTTTTATAACCTATAAAAGTTAAGTTCTAAATTCCTATGCAGTGTAACTCAGTTAAAATAGAGCCTAGAAATCCTAATTGGGAATATTCACTCAAACGATACAATGTACGTCTGCTATATTCTTCTACAAACATGTTAATGCCTAAGACTACATAATTTAGCACTTTTAAAAAAATTTCAACAAGGATTTTTGTCTTTAAGGATATAACAATTAGATAACGTTTGTTTCTAGAATTCTCCCCTCTTTTAAAATCTCTACAAACACAAACTTTTGTTTAACCATTCAAAGTTCACATAATAAAAGGTAATCACCACTACCTTAAAAAAATGCCCTTCTACATCAAAAATTCAAGAGGCCTAAATACCCTCTCATAAGAACTGCAGTTCCTGAAGTATGGCCATTTCTTTCTCTGCATAGAAACAGAGGTACTATATAAGTCTTAACACTTTGCCTTGACAATATTCCACAGATCTGTAGTTTAGCATAGCATTTCAGAAATCATACTGATTTGTACATAAAAGTTTCCTTGTCTGTGAACTAGTTCAGGTACCTGTTTATTTATTCCCAGCTATATTATTTTAGAAGTGAATATCAAATTTTTAAGTCTATTTTAATTCTTTATGCAGAGAAAACTAGAATATTACACATTTAGGAATTTTAATCTGAGTATCTGACATATACTTTAATGTGTACAGTAATTGTTTCAACAGAATCACAGTTTTGCCAAATAAAAAACAATATAATCAAGTTTATTCCTTTAAAACAATGAAGTGATTCAAATAAAGTAGCTTGATCAAAGAGTTGCATTGGAATCACAGCAAAACAATTATAGAACTGGAAGAAACCTTAGAGACCAAGCCCTTTCTTTGCAAAACTAAAACACACATTGTGTTAACTCTGGGTCATATGCCAAAGTCCTTACTAAGATATTACAGACCACACTAGCATTACATAAGGACTAGGATTTTGTCTCTTGTTTGGGGATACCATATACCCAGTGCCTTGTGCAGTGACTGGTATCTGGTAGGCACTCAATAAATATTTGCTGAATGAATGAGTTCTGCAAAACAGTAAGCTTTATGAGGCCAAGGCAGGCGAATCACTTGAAGTCAGGAGATTGAGATCAGCCTGGACAATAGGGTGAAACTCCATCTCAACTAAAAACAGAAAAATTAGCTGAGCATGGTGCACATGCCTGTAATCCCAGCTACTCAAGAGGCCAAGATGTGAGAATTATTTAAACCTGGGAGATGGAAGTTGCAGTGAGCTGAGATGGCACCACTGCATTTCAGCCTGGGTGACAGAGTGAGACTGACAAAAAAAGTAAGCTTTATGAGTTAAATATTAAAGTCTTTTTCATTGTAAGAAGATTTCTGGTTTTTAAAACAATGGAACAATGGAATATATTACTGTTACCAGGCATAGTCCTAGTTGTAGATTACCTAAGGAATTCTTTCAGCACTATCTTTATTAAATTCTCCTTCCACTGGATAGGGTTCTGTCTATTCACACCAGGTTTGAGAATTTTTACGATCACTAATGGATTGGGCAGCAAAGAGATGTTCAAAGGATCAGCCACCACCTGAAAATTAGCTATTAGGTCAAATCCCATTACCATATCTGTAAGATTCTTTTGAGCCCTGAGGAAATAAAATGTAGGGCATTTTGATGTCACTTAATGGGAAACCTTCCTGGAGATATCCAGGGCAGCAGTAAATCTTAGGTTAGGTGAATTAAAAGTGTTAAATTTGCATCAAGTCATGGGGCATGTGGAAGGCAGGCAGGCAAGATGACACTAATATGAAATGAGTCTTAAAATGAGAGTGGATATTCATATAAACTTCACTTCTTACACAATTTTGCCCAAGATTGGCACTGAAGATGGTAGCATAGGTTAAAAAGTTACAGGTATGCTGAGCTTGACAAACAAGTGTATTGTTATGTAAACAGAATATAAATTGCATAGTTGTAAAAAAGCTGAGAGTTTGAGATGACTTCTTTTAACATGAAGAAATGGATAGTAAATGATTTCCTCAAAATCAGCGTCCTAAAAGATACTTATTTAGAACTTAAGTCACCTTGCTCCTAGTCTAGTGATATTTTCACCTCACCACACCATCTCACTTCATATATTTTAAAATAAGTAACGTTTCAAGTTTAAAGGATTGTTTTTCTTAATATAAATTTTCAAAGCATTATCCTTAAATATGGATCAGACCTGTAAAGTGTTTATGAAATGGTAATTTAACCAGTGCTGAGAGAACTAACCAAACTTAGAGATTTTAAAGCTTTTTCATTTCATAGTTAAAAAAATATTAATGTCATGGTGTACCACCACCCCAAAATCTGAACTTTTGAGTTAATATTGAAAAGCAATTTTTAAAAAACAGTTCTGTTTATTTGTTTGTTTGAGATGGAGTTTTGCTCTTGCTGCCTAGGCTGGAGTACAATGGCGTGACCTCTGCTCACTGCAATCTCCAGCGCCCCCACCCCCAGGTTCAAACAATTTTCCTGCCTCAATCTCCCAAATAGCTGGGATTAGAGGTGCCCACCACTATGCCTTGCTAATTTTTGTATTTTTAATAGAGATGGGGTTTCACCATGTTGGCCAGGCTGGTCTCAAACTCCAGACCTCAGGTGATCCACCTGCCTTGGCCTCCCAAAGTCCTGGGATTACAGGGGTGAGCCACCGTGCCCAGCAAATATTTGTTTTCTTAAAAAGAAAAATGATGCTCTGATTTATCAGCAGGACCACTGCAGAGTGAGAATGTATCTTGTTGAGCTATCCAAACTGTCCTAATCCCTCCCCATTTTGACCAATCAATGCATGGCAACACTGGATGATCACGGGGACACAATCCATGCTGTGAAACTCTCTATGAAACTCAAAAGTTCACACAGGGCCTGGCCTTGCAACCTTGGTCTCTTCCACACCTACTAAGCTATAACTGGCCCAAATAATCTTCGTATCACAAGCAGAATTAAAACTATCTTCAAAGACTGAAGTTAAAGAAAAGATTTAAAGTTATGCTATGAAAAAACAATCTGACACATGGAGACTACATTTAATTTCTATGAAAATTTTTATACCTGTTAAATATTTTTCAATTATTATAAAAATTAATAGCACGTAAATATGGCCCCAAAATGGTTGCTATAATTCCCATTTCATACTGGGTCTGCCTTAACAGGAAAAGCTATTAGGAGTCCTTATAGTAATTTATCTAATGTGGAAAGGAAAGGGCCTTATAATAGTTTCCATTGCCTTGTAATTTTTTTTACCATTTTTTTCTTTTTATAGAAAAAGCATAATATTTTTGGAAGGGTGATCATGACTAATAGCAGTGGAACGGGAGACGAAACTTTTGTGAACAGTTTAACTTTACATTCCTCAGGGATGGCAAACTATAGGACATGATGCCTAGAAGAAAAATCATCAGGAAGCCCATAAATTTGTGTTTCTTCAATGTTTAAGGAAAATCAATTATAAAGCCTCAACTGAAATTATAATTAGTAATTAATCTATTTATATGACTTGATAAAACATAAAATAGAATGATTCAAAAGCTTTACTAATTTGTTTCACACCAATGTTCACAATTAGTAAGAAAATTAAGAAGTAGTCAACTGCATGCACCAAAAAACCCAAGACAGAAATCTTAGATTTTCAGTTTCTTTTTCACAGGCATTGTTAGTTCAAAAACCAAAACTATGGGAATACTGGCACTTAGAGGAAAAAAAAAAACTCCAATGTCATTTAAAAATAAGAATTTGGTGGGGGAGGATCCAAGATGGCTGAATAGGAACAGCTCCAGAGTGCAGTTCCCAGCGACAACAGCGCAGAGGGTGAGTGATCACCCCATTTCCAAACAAGTTTTCACTGCCCACAGACCAGGAGATTCCCTGGCCGAAAAACATCATGAGTTTTCAGTGCGGTGGTTTCACCTGGTGCCAGGTTGGTGCACAGAAACTCACACAAGTCTGGGTGGCCTTTTTGACTGGTACCTGGAATGCCTGGGAGACAGAACTGACCATTCAACTGAAAGGGATGGGGCTGAGACAGGGAGCCAGGCGATCTAGCTCGACGGGTACCACTCCCACAAAACAAGCAATCTGAAACACTCTGGATTGACAGTTTCACAGTAAGTGCAGCTGGACCCAGGACAGTCCAGCTCAGAGGGGGGAAGGGCATCCCCCACTACCGAGGCAGTCTGCCACTACCCAGGCAGTTCACACAGCAGCTGGGCAGAGCCTGCGGCAGCTCAGCAATGCCTCTGCTGGCAGACTGTGACTAGACTACTCTGCATGGGGCAGGGCATCTATGAAAAAAGGCAGCAGCATGACAGGAACTTATAAATAAAGCTGACTTTCCTAGGACAGAGCACCTGGGAAAAGAGGCAGTAATGAGTTCAGCTGCAGCTGACTTAAAGGTACCTGCCCAGCAGCTCTGCACAGAACAACAGAGCTCCCAGCACAGCACTTGAGCACCTATAAGGGACAGATTATCTCCTCAAGCAGCTCCCCAATCCCTGTATACCCTAAGAGACACCTCATAAAGGAGAGTTCAGTCTGACATCTGGCAGGTACCCTTCTGGGATGAAGACAGCAGAGGAAAAAACCGGAGGCAACCCTTGCTGTTCTGCAGCCCCTGTGGGTGATCCCCAGGTGAGCGGGGTCTGGAGTGGACCCCCAGCGGTCCTGCAGCAGAGGGGCCTGACTGTTAGAAGGAAAACTAAGATGCAGAAAAAAATAGCTTCAACATCAACAAAAAGGACATGCACTCAGAGACCCCATCCAAAAGTCACCAACTACAAAGACCACAGGTAGATAAAGCCACTAAGATGGGAAGAAATCAGCACAAAAAGGAAGAAAACACCAAAAATCAGAATGCCTCCCCTCCTCCAAGGGATCACAACTCCTCAGCAGCTAGAGATCAAAGATGGATGGAGAATGAATATGGTAAATTGACAGAAACAGGCTTCAGAAGGTGGGTAACAACAAACTTCTCAGAGCTACAAGAATATGTGCTAACCCAATGCAAAGAAACTAAGAACCTAGAAAAAAAGGTTAGATGAGACACTAACTAGGATAAAGAGCTTAGAGAAGAATATAAACGACTTGATGGAGCTGAAAAACAGCATGAGAACTTCACAAAGCATACACAAGTTTCAATAGCCAAATCGACCAAGCAGAAGAAAGGATATCAGAGATTGAAGATCAACTCAATGAAATAAAATGAGAAGGCAAGAATAGAGAAAAAAGAGTGAAAAGAAATAAACAAAGCCTCCAAGTAATATGGGATTATGTGAAAAGACCTAATCTACATTTGATAGGTGTACCTGAATGTGATGGAGAAAATGAATCCAAGCTGGAAAACACTCTTCAGGATATCATCCAGGAGAACTTTCCCAAACTAGCAAGGCAGGCCAACATTGAAGTCTGGGAAATACAAAGAACACCACAAAGATATTCCTTAAGAAGAGCAACCCCAAAGCACACAGACATCAGATTCACCAGGGTTGAAATGAAGGAAAAAATGCTAAAGGCAGCAAGAAAGAATGGTCTGGTTGCCCACAAAGGGAAGCCCATCAGACTCACAATGGATACCTCCACAGAAACCCTATAAGCCAGAAGAGAGTGGGGGTCAATATTCAACATCATTAAAGATAAGAACTTTCAACCTAGAATTTCATCCAGACAAACTAAGCTTCATAAGCGAAGGAGAAAGAAAATCCTTTATGGGCAAGCAATTGCTGAGAGATTTCATCACCACCAGGCCTGCCTTACAAGAGCTCCTGAAAGAAGCACTAAAAAAGGAAAGGAACAACCATTACCAGGCACTCCAAAAATGTAAAGACCACTCCAAATGGTAAAGACCATCAACACAATGAAGAAAATGTGTCAACTAGCAGGCAAAATATCCAGTTAGCATCAAAATGGCTGGGTCGAATTCAAACATAACAATACTAACCTTAAATGTAAATGAACTAAATGCCCCAATCGAAAGACACAGACTGGCAAATTGGATAAAAAGTCAAAACCCATCAGTGTGCTGTATTCAGTAAACCCATCTCATGTGCAAGGACACACCTTAGCTAAAAATAAAGGGGTAGAGAAAGATTTATCAAGAAAATGGAGAGCAAAAAAAAGCAGGAGTTGCAATTCTAGTCTCAGATAAAATGGACTTTAAACCAAAAAGATCAAAAGAGACAAAGAAGGACATTATATAATGGTAAAAGGATCAATGCAAGAAGCAGAGTTAATGATCTTAAATATATACACACCCAATACAGGAGCACCCAGATACATAAAGCCAGTTCTTAATGACCTACAAAGAGACTTAGACCCCCATACAATAATAATGGGAGATTTTAACAATCCACTGTCAATATTACACAGATCAATGGGACAGAAACTTAACAAGGATATCCATAACTTGAACTCAGATCTGGACCAAGCAAACCTAATAGACGTTTAGAGAACTCTCCACCCGAAATCCACAGACTATACATTCTTCTGAGCACTGCGTGGCACCTATTCTAAAATGGACCAAATAATTGGGAGTAAATCACTCCTCAGTAAATGCAAAAGAATGGAAATCATAACAAACAGTCTCTCAGACTACAGGGCAATCAAATTAGAAGTCAGAATTAAGAAACTAACTCAGAACCACACAACTTCATGGAAATTGAACAACTAGCTCCTGAATGTCGACTGGATAAACAATGAAATGAAGGCAGAAATAAAGATGTTCTTTGAAACCAACAAGAATGAAGGCACAACATACCAGAATCTCTAGGACATATTTACAGCAGTGTCTAGAGTGAAATTTACAGCAATAAATGCCCACAGGAGAAGTGAGGAAAGATCTAAAATTGACACCCTATCATCAAAACTGAAAGTGCTAGAGGAGCAAGATCAAAAAAACTCAAAAGCTAGCAGAAGACAAGAAATAACTAAGATCAGAGCAGAACTGAAGGAGATAGAGACACAAAAAAACCTTCAAAAAAAAACAAATAAATCCAGGAGCTGGGTTTTTTTTTTTTTAAAGATCAACAAAATAGACTACTAGCCAGATTAATAAAAAAGAAAAGGGAGAAGAATCAAATAGATGCAATAAAAAAATGATAAAAGGGATATCACCACTGACTCCACAGAAATACAAACTACAGTCAGAGATTACTACAAACAACTCTATGCACATAAACCAGTAAGCCTGGAAGAAATGGATAAATTCCTGGACACTTGCACCCTCCCAAGCCTAAACAAGGTAGAAGTTGAAACCTTGAACAGACCAACAAGGGCTGAAGTTGAGGCAGCAATTAATAGCCTACCAACCAAAAAAAGTCCAGGTCCAGACCAGTTCACAGTGAATTCTACCAGACATGCAAAGAGGAGCTGGTACCATTCCTTCTGAAACTATTCCAAACAGTACAAAAAGAGGGAATCCTTCCCTAATCATTTTATGAGACCAACATCCTGATACCAAAACCTGGCAAAGATTCAACAAAAAAAGAAAACTTAAGGCCAATATCGATGATGAACATTGATGCGAAAATCTTCAATAAAATACTGGCAAACTGATAGCAACAGCACATCAAAAAGCTTATCCATCACGATCAAGTAGGCTTCATCCTGGGGATGCAAGGCTGGTTCAACATACGCAAGTCTATAAACATAATCCACCACATAAACAGAACCAAAGACAGAAACCACATGATTATCTCAATAGATGCAGAGAAGGCCTTTGATAAAATTCAACAGCCCTTTATGCTTAAAAACTCTCAATAAACTAGGTATCGAAGGAACATATCTCAAAATAATAAAAGCTATTTATGACAAACCTACAGCCAATATCATACTGAATGGGCAAAAAATGGAAGCATTCCCTTTGATATCTGGCACTAGACAAGAATGCCCTCTGTCACCACTCCTATTCAATATAGTATTGGAAGTTCTACTCAGAACAATTTGGCAAGAAAAAAAATAAAGGGTATTGAATTAGAAAAAGAGGAGGTCAAATTGTCTCTATGTGCAGATGACATGATTGTATATTTAGAAGACCCTATCATCTCAGCCCAAAATCTCCTGAAACTGATAAGCAACTTCAGCAAAGTCTCAGGATACAAGATCAATGTACAGAAATCACAAGCATTTCTATACAGCAATAACAGACTAACAGAGAGCCAAATCATGAACAAACTCCCATTCACAATTGCTACAAAGAGAGTAAAATACTTAGGAATACAACTAACAAAGGATATAAAGGACCTCTTCAAGGAGAACTACAAATCACTGCTCAAGGAAGTAAGAGAGGACACAAACAAATGGGGAAACATTCCATGCTCATGGTTGGGAAGAATTAATATTGTGAAAATGGCCCTACTGCCCAAAGTAATTTATAGATTTAATGATATCCCCATCAAGCTACCAATGACCTTCTTCATAGAACTGGGAAAAACCACCTTAAACTTCATACGGAACTAAAAGAGAGCCCACATAGCCAAGACAATCCTAAGCAGAAAGAATAAAGCCGGAGGCATCATGCTACCTGATTTCAAACTATACTACAAGGCTACAGTAATCAAAACAGCATGGTACTGGTACCAAAACAGAGATATAGACCAACGGAACAGAACAGAGGTCTTGGAGGCAATGCCACACATCTACAACCATTTGATATTTGACAAACCTCACAAAAACAAGGAATGGGGAAAGGATTCTCTGTTTAATAAAGGGTGTTGGGAAAACTGGCTAGCCATGTGCAGAAAGCAGAAACTGGACCCCTTCTTGATACCTTACACTAAAATTAACTCCAGATGGATTAAAGATCTAAACATAAGACCTAACACCATAAAAACCCTAGAAGAAAACCTAGGCAAAACCATTCAGGACATAGCCATAGGCAAGGACTTCATGACTAAAACACCAAATGCTTTGGCAACAAAAGCCAAATTAGACAAATGGGACCTAATTAAACTCCAGAGCTTCTGTACAGCAAAAGGAATAATCATTAGAGTGAACCAGCAACCAACAGAATGGGAAAAATTTTTTGCAATCTACCCATCAGACAAAAGGCTAATATTCAGAATCTAAAAAGAACTAAAACAGATTTACAAGAAAAAAAAACAAACAAACCCATCCAAAATTGGGAGATGTATATGAACAGACACTTTTCAAAAGAAGACATATATGAGGCCAACAAACATATGAAAAAATGCTCATCATCACTGATTATTAGAGAAATGCAAATCAAAACCACATTGAGATACCACCTTATGCCAGTTAGAATGGCAATCATTAAAAAATCTGGAGACAACAGATGCTGGAGAGGATGTGGAGAAATAGGAACACTTTTACACTGTTGCTGGGAGTGTAAACTAGTTCAGCCATTGTGGAAGACAGTGTGGTGCTTCCTCAAGGACCTAGAAATAGAAATTCTATTTTACCCAGCAATCCCATTACTGGGTATATACCCAAAGGGTTATAAATCATTCTGTTATAAAGACACATGCACACGTATGTTCATAGTGGCACTATTTACAATAGCAAAGACCTGGAACCAACCCAAATGCCCATCAA